>PVMI01002514.1:0-19666 GCA_008528875.1 Aulacorthum solani | reverse complement strand
GATGCAGCGATTATGTGGAAAGGAAATATAATACAATGTTTAAAAGTAGCAAGATTGGAGAGCACACAAGAGTATTGTCGAGACGTACCGTCGGTATTATTGCGAACGAATTGGACGGAAAAAGACCTAGTGGTAAACCGAAGCGACGGTGGCTAGACGTAATCAAAAGATACACGAAGGAGCTGAGATCAGATTGGATTTGGTATTGACAGTAAGGGCCTAAATGGTTTGTAATGCTTCAAAAAAAAAAAAAAACGGTGACAGCAAAACGAATTGGTAGGTACATAAGTAGGTACCTGATATATAACATCACTGGCTCAAGATCACTGACATCGGCTTCTCTCTAACCTTCCCCTGTCAGTGATATGTTCCCATTTTCAAGAGTATTTTTTCCAAGTCGCGACACTACGAACCATATTAACATGGCCATGTGTGCATGCGAAACGAGATAATGCTACTTCAGTCCACAGCAAACGTCTCGGCATTTTTCGGGAGTTTGTAATTTGCACCAAAATAAGCTATTAGTCATGGGACTATCGATAGTTTGCCAAAATTTGTCAAACATGCGTTTTGCTCAGAAAACGGCGAAATATGCGAATATATGCAATTAAAATTGTTGTCCATCAAACCGTTGGACTTAAAACTAATGTATATATTACTTAGACTATTCCGCAGTCATTATTAAACAATATACATATGCACCAAGTCTCAAACCCTAATAATTACATACAAATACAAAAAAACTGTAGGTAAGTATCGAAACAGTGAATAATAAAAATATTATTTCCAGTAATTACAGTTCCAAAGATAAAGTGCAATATTCAACCAATCTGGTTAATCAATGCAACACCAATTTGCTTATTTTTTTTAAATATAATATAATTAGGTATGTTTTTTTTTTAATTAACTGACTTTTTTTCATAATAGTAAGACTTTTCTATAATATTTATTTAATACCTACTGACGTACAGTACGGTGTAAATAATTAATATGTAAATTAAATAAACATTCAGAATCTATATAAACAGAATATTCTGTGTCTTTAGCTTCGCACATCTCAATAATATTAATTATAATATGTTATACAGATTTATACTATCGAAACTTGTTCGATTATTCTTTAAATAATACCTAGGTATCTTATTATAATCGATTTTAATTTTGGTGCAAATTACATTTCGTATTTCTTACTACCCGAGACGGGGCAAATTTCATATGTTTATTTTGGTGCAAATTACAAACGCAATTTAAAAATGTTGGTGCAAATTACACGTGTTGTAAATATTGAAGGGCAATAAAAATTGACTATAGGTACCCGATTTTTCAGTTCTTTTCAAAGTTAGGTATTGTGATTTGTGGATACGGTATTTGGACGTTTCTACCCAGAGGATTGTAGAGGTACCTATACCGGTTGTTTCCCTCCCGAATAAATATGTAAATGATTTATCATTGAATTCAAATGTAACCCATCCATTATAATGACGTGCTCGAAAACTGCAGTGTACAGCAGAGCGATACCCACTTGTCCACCAACTTTTTTAATTTTGTTAGTATGTATTTGATTTAGGATTTACTTTTTAAACGACAACATGTAAATTAATTATTTCTTATTCTGCACAAGAACACATTTTTACATATCTATAATAATTTTGAATTATCGAAACCGATTTAATTATAAATAAGTGATAATAATATGCTTCCAAATAGTTTCAATGAGCCTCGGAGTACACCCTGCAACAGTTATATAGGTAGATATGGGTGCGATTAAAACTGTATATTTTTGTTTACCTCGATCCTAACCTATGAGCGTTTGAAGTTTAAATTTGTTCACTCGTGAAACGATTTTCGTATTTTGTTTCAACACAAAAACGTATAACTGTAGATGCCTAGGTACTTGAAATTTACACTAAATGTTTATTTTATGATTTTCTATTCTTGATAATATTTTAAAATCTTGGATTTTTTTTTAAAATGTTTTGTTTGTTTTTCCTATCGCTTTTGAAAGAGGTATTGAATTTTTTTTTACTTTTGACCCACCAAAGTAGGTAGGTACCAACTAGACTTTATTTTCTATTACAAAAAATGATTATGTCGAAAATTGAGCATTTGTACTACCCCAAACGTTAATGACTGGCAGAAAAAAAAACACATTGTAAATAAAATATATTCATCGTTTCTTTCAAAATCTAAAATAAATTTATTTATAAATCCACGTAAAAACATGCGTGATCTCTAAGTTTGGTAACTGATGAAGTACCCCTTTGGGATATTTACATTTACGTTTATAATATGTATTCAATTAATACTTAGATTTTGGTTTACATCAAGAACACACAATTTTAATCCCAGTCTGGTACTTGCTTAATAAAGTTGAATCAAGGAATCATAATTGAATTTAATATCATAAAAGAAGAAAAGTATACGAATTAGAAATACATGACAAAATGTTTTGTTTCATCACATTTATTAAATCATTTGGATAACAAATACCTAATAATAGATCAATATATTTATCACAACTGTTAGGTTTTTTTTTAAAACTTATATGTCCTCCAACTTGCATGATTACTACATTTACACAATACAAATATTGTTAATTCAAAACTAAAAATATTGCAATTTATACAATTACACCATTACTTACAAAATGTTCAACAATAAAAAAAAATGATAAAAAATAAATAAAATGCTTATAAAAGTAATATTTTTGTTAAACCTATTATTTACATTTTGATACCTAAAAAAAAAAAAATGGAGGGAATTTACACATTAAAATAAGATTAATATACATTGAAATTATAATTGGTTTCACCATACATACAAATAAAAGCCTTATGATTAAAAAATAAAAACAATGTTGCTAACTAACAGTTTTCAGTTAGTAAGAAGTTAACTATTTTATGATAACCGATTAATATTGTTGAATAAATTAAACAGTTGACACAAAACATTATTATCACGGCATTATTATTTGGAACATAATTTTCTTATGTGCTACAGAATCTATTGTTTTCACATGAAAAATCAAACGATTCTACATTTAAGTAATGAAAAAACATATTTAGACACTAAATTTGTATTTATTAATTATTTTGTGGTAAAATGGATTTTAATTTAATTTATTTAAATAGTAATATTTAATGTTAAAACATGTACTCAATTAAATTAACATTTGATCAACTATTGTGAATAGTATATTCAACTTCCTAACTTCAAGGAATTGTTTGATGTTAACATATATTTTTAATCAAAAATACAAAATGTATTATTTTTAGTTTATGAAACTAAAAAAATAGAAATTTATCAATAATTTATAATTAAATAAAAATAAAATATTACAATATAAATGATTCCATTTATCATACCAAAACAATTATTTACTTGGGCATTGTGTAGAGTATTAAAAAATAAATAAATTCAGACACTCAAATCTAAGTGCAGTTGTTTTTTTAGGGGTAATCTTTAAAAATAACATATAATTTATAAGCATAGGAAGTTTTTATAAAATACACACAAAATTATTTCGAAAAGACACAAATAACAAACAAATATTAGTACAAATAATTGTACTATTAGGTTAAATTTATTAAATAATAACAAATGAGCTGTATAGTAAATTTACTTTTTCAGCATATTATAAATTTGAATAAGACAATTATGTGTTGTGTCAACCAAACAGATATTTTAGTTTTACAGAATATAAATGTTGTTTTTTAATTAATTGCTTTTGTGTCCAAGAATTAGTAACCATTTATAAACTATTATGATAATTAAATGAAATAAGTTAATACACAAATACTTATTTCATAAGTACATTTTATACAATAAATATAAAATGTAATGTAGACGATGATACACTTACTTAACAAGCATAACATAAATAAGTTTTGTAGTAGAATTACTTTATATGATTATTATTAATGTTAAATTGGGTTAACAAGTAAAATATAAAAACAAACTAGACTAGATTTTTAAACATAAAAATCTTTTTAAACACATATGTACCCTGTGTTATGGAAGAACTAATCCTCATCAGACATCGGCTCATATTGGGCTGTTAACATAGATCCACCACCACCGCCATTTGGATCAGATGATTCATTATTTTTTTGAGTAGCCGATGCAGACATATTGATTGCAGCCGAAAATGGATAAGTGTAAGCCTGTTCATTTTTGTTGTCATCGTCTGAAGTGCGCATTACTTCAACAATCCGATTTTTAACATAGTCTAAAGGTGATAAGGGTATATCTGCTTGAGTTGGATAAAAGCGAACTCGACTGTTGTCATCTTTCATTTGTTGTTCAAATTCTTTCTGTTGTAAAGCACGGCGAAGCTTCCAAGTATGAGGCTCAAAGCCTGCAGCTAACATATTATTAAAGGGATATTCTTTAAAAGGATGTTCCGGTGGATATGGTTCTCCTGGACGACTCATTTCCGGGCTACCTCGTGGTTTTAAATTTTGTTTTTCATTTGCTTCTGGGAATGACTATAATAATATTTTAAATAATTTGTAAACATTTCAAAGTTTAAGATATTAAAATAGTAAATAATATTTTTTTAAACTCACTTGAAATAACTTATCACCAGCTCGTTGCTGTTGAACGTGTGCCTGATTGGTGACTGGAACAGCATTAGGAGGATGTCCAGTTCCATCATTACTCTGATTTATTTGATGTGTGATAATGGCATCAATTAAATTTGCTGCAGTTAATGCATGGGGTTCTGTACCTTGTCTTGAAACTCTACCACTACCAGCATTATCCCTACTGGAAAAAATTTACTTGTTAGACACTCATATAATATATATAACTGTCTTATTGGTTCACATAAAACCAGAAATTATATATACTTTTGTATATTGGATGGGGGTTCTTGATGCCTAGATACTGGAGTATTTGATCTTGATTGTTGAAATGAAGATACAGTAGAAGGTATTTGCATTACCCTTGGTTGTTCTTGCTGCCGTTGTTGTTGTTGTTGTTGTTGCTGCTGTTGAAACGAAGCAGCGACCATTCTTGAATGTTGTTCAGGAGTAAGCCGATGATGCATCATTTGTTTGTCCCTAATATACTGATCTCTTTGCTGCTGTTCCCTAATTTGTGCAACTGCTTGCATTTCTCGCTCTCTTTGCACAGCTATTTCGCGTTCCCTTTGCATGTGCTCGTGTCTTTGTTGTTCTCTGTACATATGTGGTTTTGGTACTGGAGAACCTCTTACATAACGATCTTGTTCTCTGTGTCTATCTTCAGAATGATTTAAAGGCACGGGTAAGCTGGGCTGCCTTATTGCAACATCAACCAAAGATCCTAGTGCTTCATGTCCTGGAGGATAAGTTTGTGGAGATGCAGCTTTAGGAGCCGTGTTATGACGTTGTATTACACCTTGACGAGTTGGTTGATAGTACATTGGACTAGTAACTGGAGGTTTTTGAACTCGAGGAAATTGAGCAGCAACGTTAGAATGCATTTGCTGTGAAGTAATATAATCATTCATAATGATTTGTCGTTGCTCACTATAATGAGGCTGTCTTGATTGATATTGAGGCTGAGGATTGCGTTTTTGATAATAATCAGCATTCATATTTTGATTTGAATTGTGTAACATACGTTGGTGAACGGGAGTACCTTGAGTAATAGAACCACCAGGAGCCTGTGAAGGCTGAGAATAACGATTAGATTGTGGTGGCATGTATAAAGTTGCAGCTGAGACAGGGGTACCATGCATGATAGATCCAGTTGCTTTTGAGTTATTCAATATATTAGGAGATAACTTTGATGAAACAACGTTTGCTACAGATAACTGAGGTGATGTTACCTATTAAAATAGACAAGCAGAAATAGTTAAGTAAACTTTAGGTTAACAAAAAATACAAATTCTAATAATCAAACCTTATTAGGTAATTTTATATGAGATGTTTGTTTAACAGTTACATGGGGAATGGACTGCGATGGATGGACCATGACATGATTATTGGCTGGTGATATTTTTGTCCAATATATTTCACCTTGTTTACCACTTCGTCCCAATTCAGCATACTGAAATATGTTTGCAATATAATAAGATTTTTACAAATAATAAAACTTAAAGTTACCTGTGGAGAATAAAACGTATTTGTTTCATGAATTTGTGTGGGAGGAGTTCTGTACATTGCACCAGGTGGTGGTGGTGGAGGTTGTGCATGTTTAATTGGAGGAGGATCTGAATAAGAATCTCCTTCCCTAGGTCTTTTGATACTTAAATCAAGAGTTACACCTTCGGGAACTCTAACTTCAGAAATTTTAGAAGATTGTACTTGAACAACTACTAAACCATCTTTGTTGTGAAGTTCTCGAGATGGTGTGGGAACCACTGATATTGTGGCCATTGACTGTTGTTTGTTTTCATTATTGTTAGACCCTGTATTTCTATCTTTAATTGGATATTCAGGATCCAAAAGTATGGATGATATGGTAGGCATAGATCCATTCTCTTTCTATAAATAAATGAAAAGAAAAAATTATGAAAAGCAAAAAAAAAAAATTAAAACGTCAAGATTTTACTTTACCTCTCGGTTAGAATGTTCTTTTGTAAATTGTTTTTCAATTACATCAGATAAAATATCTGACACACTTAAATCAGTTACAATCTTTTCTTTTTTCTCAGATTCGTTATTGGAATGTTGCAACACATTTGACTCATTTTCAGCTGTACCTCCAATTCCTTCATCTGCAGTTTCAGTAGCTGAACTATCATAATCTTCTTTGACAACAGTAGATCGAATAGAATTTTCACAATCACGGGATTCTTTAGCATTCAATTTTGGTTGTGGCGGACTAGTTGTATCACGTGGAGGAGATAATTGTGGTAAAGTGTTTGTTGGTGAAGGTGCACTTTGAGTATCACTGTCACACAAAACAAGGTTAGTCTCATCACAGCTAGAAGTACTAGAACCTGACTCCTCTTCATCTGTTAGAGCAGGCTTTTGTTCACCACCATTTGTCTAAAACAGATCAAACATTTTTCAGATTATTTTTTGTTTTATTTAGAATTGAATAAAAATGATATATTTTACCTTTTTATACTCCTGTACTAAAATGTCTAAACCTAGCTTTTTTCTGAAGCTAAAATAAAACTCTTTGCACTGGTAGTGGCTTTTATTTTGCCCAACTAATTTACTTATTTCACTCCAACGAGTACCATGTTCTCGAATTCCTCTCTTTAATGCATTAGTCTCTTCATCGGTCCAGCCATCTAAAGTATCAGTACTAATATTGTTTGATGTTCCTACAACTCCAAGTGCCATTAATCGTCTTTGGATACGATTAAAGCAGGCTGAACAACATTTTGTTGTAGTTGGACCAATTTCTAAACAAAATAAAAATGTTTTAATTTAAATAATGAAACATTAAAACTATTAACTTACGAAATTCAGAAGCAATGATATCTTGAGCAGTATTCCATTTAGCAGGTAATGGGCGTAATCTTTTAACTGGTCTTCTATTATTGGACTGAACAGTAGGGCAGGATGGCAATGGACAATATATTACACGGCGATTTTGGGATCGAACCACTTTACAACGGCAAGTATTACAAACCCTAGCACCAGGAATAATATCTTCTGGCTTCACACCATATTGTGCTGCATCTGACGGGTTTAGAGTCCTAGGACACGCCACATTTTCTGCTTTACAAACTGCACACATACCTTTGGGTACATCTCCTTTTGACCCAGTTTCATCTACAATCATTTATCACTAGTAAAATTAATGCATGGATGGATGGTTGTTTTAAATTAATTTAACTAATATTAAAAAATTAATATTTTATATAGATATTAGTGCAATATTTTCTAAGATTATTTATTTTAATAACTTATTTAATTTTTTAAATCAAAAGTTGCAAAATCAAGTTATGTTGTAGTATAGAAACTATACCTAGTGTTTAATTTATAACAATTATGATCAAAATATTATGAATCATTTTGAATACAATCAAAATTAAAACGTTATTAAAAGATAGCACGAGTCATATAGACCATAACCTTTGATAAATTTGTTTTTTTTTTTGATAGTTAGCCTCGGCCTAAAAATTGTTTAATCCTGAAAATCTCAGTTAAATTATAGCTAGGTGATTGTTGATACAATGAAATAATGCTCCAGAGCGCATGACACTTAGTGCATGTTAGACAAATCAATTTCAGCCACCATATGCAGAAGCCTACCACCATATGAGTGCATTATATAGAGTATGGTTTATTTTTTCTTATCTTTAATTTCTAGATTTCTTTCTGTTATTGAAAATTTAAAAATATGAAATACATTAATAAAAAGTAATTCACTTTTTAATGTTCACTTGAGGTAGTAAACACTGCGCCATAAATAAATTCCCTAGAGAGTAGGAAATACTACAATCCCCCAACCGTGGAAACATTTGTGTTAGCAGTGCATAATTGAACAGACTTCTCATATTCCAGAGGGTATAAAGCTAATTGAAGAGTATAAATTGTTGAGTAAATAATTTTTCATTTTCACAGTTTGCCAATTTAATAGGTATTTAACATTTTTGCTGATTTGCAAAAACTAAAATAATTGAGTCCATAATCTTTTAACTAATTAATGAAGTTAATGTTGTTTTTAGTCCCATGAGTCTTAGAAAACTTTTATGCTTGGAAACTATTTATTAATACTGTGACACATATATGAGCTCAGTAAATAATAAGTAAAATCAGTAAAATAAATTAATACAACATTTAAATATCTATTAGAAACATATTTTCGTCCAAGTAAAATAATAAAATATAATATGTAAAAATAATTTTATAATTATATAAATAAAAAAAACAATGTTAAAAATAAAGATTATTGTATATTACATAAATGCATATCAAATTACTAAGAAATATAACATTTAATATTTAAATGTATATGTGTGTTATTCATCAAACATTTTTAACTTTTGTAAATTGCTTTGTACTATTTGAATAATATATAATTTAAGTATTGTATATTCAAGAAATCTTATTATTTCTATTGTATTTAAAGTATTATATTATCTAATGTTTATTTTTAAATACTAATAGAATATAATTTGAATACCCTAATTAATTAAAGGTTAAAGAAATACTCATGGGAAAACAAGATAAACAAAGGGTACATGGATAACGAGGTAGTAAATATTGCCAGAACGAGAAACAGTTATGAGTGGTATTAAAATTAAACGGACCGGAAGAGCTGCTAGAGAGAGCGCCTCTCGTCGACCAATAGGGGCCACAGACTTTACCACAGATGAATATTTTAACAGCAATCATTATTTCAGTTTCATTACGATACTACCAACAATCATGTACTGTTATATGGCACCTGATATAACTATCTATGTTATGTCTTTAAACAACCGATTTCGTGCTTTTATGTCTCATCGAGAACTTCTAGCACAGTACAGTGGTTATTTTAAATCATTACAAAATTGTGAAACAAATAAAGTTTTTCTTCCTAACATTACTGATGATACATTTTCAATTATATTGTCATATATTTATACAGGAGTTCTTAAAATAAATAATGAAAATATACATTCTGTTCTTTTAGCTACACACACTCTTCACATGCCACAAGCATCAGATATGTGTCGACAATTTTTGGTAACTCAAGACCAAAATATAATAAAACCCATAGCAAAACTACCATCATTCGTAGATGCTAAGGTAATACAACAGCCAAATGAAAATAGAACACTAAAAATATCAGAAGAATCAAATTTCAAGCCACCAATTCGCAAAGAAAATATAATTTTAGATATAGCAAGTTGTGATGGACCAGTTCAATTTTATAGAGTTCTTAATGAAAACTACAAAGGCGATAAAAGGAGATCAACCCTAAAACAGTCATATAACTGTGAATATTGCAATCATCCATTTAAAAGTAAGTACTGTTATGAAAAACATATTAATAGGCACTTAAATATAAATTTGATTGATAATAAATCGGATAAAAAAAATAATTCTTCAATTCAATACTACCCATGCAGACAATGTGGATCAAAATTTCCAAGTTATTATTTTGTTCATAAACATAAAAAATATTGTAAAATAAATATGTTATAATTTTTTTACAATAAAAAACTAATTATTAAAAGTAAATATCTATAGTATTAACAAAAAATAAAAAAAGCATGACTTACGTTGAGAATCCATTAATTCTTCATCAGTCGTACTTGTATTTTCTCCTTTTAATTTATCATCTTTTCGTCTCTCTTTCTTTTTAGATTCAGGCTTTAATTCACTAAAAATGTTTTAAAAATCATTGTTGTATATTAATACAGTAAACAAAGAAAAGAATATAATGATAACTTGAATTTGATAAATATAATTGTAAGGGTAGTATATAAAAACTGAGTGGTGTGATTGATAGAAATCACCATTTTTTTTTTTTTAATTTTAATAACGCTTAAATAAATTATATTGTTGTGGACTTTAAAATGTCATCAATGCTATTGTATACACAAAATGTTTTATTTTATTTTATGTTTATATGGATTTAATTAATGTATTTAAAATTATTATCTGTGAATTATAAATTGTTAACAATGTAGGAAGAAAACATGTAATCATTATTAATGAACTTGTTATATTTAATTACCTAATGTACTATTAATATTGTAGTGATAAATCATAATACAATATACTATTATCACAATAAAAAACAATCCTACAGATTTTACTCATTGATTATTTCAAACTAAATAATGTTCCTTTTTTTATTAGTTATTAATTATTATATAAATTGTATTATTTGACTCACAAAAGTTTGATACACCACAATCACCGAAAAGACCAAAATAAATAATAGAAAATTTGAAGTGACCATTAAGAAGTTCTACTATACATAGTAGTCTATCCATTATTTAATGTTGAATGATCTTATCAAGTAACATTGATCATTTTTAAACATAACATCAATTGTATTTACCTTGTGTGTGACGTAACAGATGTCTGTATCAAATTTTTAACAGATTCATTACTTTGATCTTTATTTGTTAGTGAACTTTCAGTTTCGTTATTAGCACCTTGTTCAGTAGCAACTTCTACTTCTACAGATGCTGGAGTCTCTTCATTTTCAGGTATTGCATTTTGAGCTGCCGAAATTTGTGCTAAATTTGATGATGCTGCTTCACTACCCTGACGCTCTCGTTGGAGTCTAGTTGTAACACCAATAGAAGTTGAATTTAAAATATCTAACGAATTCAATGAACTATTAGCAGGTGTTCGATTTTGAGCAGTACGACGTCTTGCTTGCCATTTAGCTTTGCCTACAAAATAAAATTATTTTTAATGTTTAATTAAACTGTACCAAGTTTAATATTAATGCTTACGTAATAATCTTTTGTACTCCTCTTTGGGTTTGCTTAAATAATAATATTGTACGCAATCAGATGGACATTTTTTATCCAGATAAGAAGCTATTGCACCAAAATTTTTGGGATGGGCAATAAAACGATCTTTAAACACTTCTTTTTCTTGCTGTGTCCAAATATTGACAAACTTTCTCTCATTATATTCTGTTTTATAATCCAACACAAGTCCATTGTTGTTTAAGTAAGTTAAATGTCGTTCATGCGGGTCTAACATGAGTGGTGGTATAACTGCGTAAGACCTCATTTTTTTGTCTTCCATCTAAATATAATTATTAAATAAAATTATTTAGAACTTTTTGTTTGTCTAATATCACAACTACTCGATTATGTGGTGAATTACCGCCAGTTATCACTATTCGGTTATCGTAACTACTATACCTGAACACCGTATTTTATTAAAAAATAATATGATACTTTTAATTACCCAACATGGATTTAAAAAAAAATTTAGTTTAAAAACTTTTAATGCAACTATTAAACAAGATTGTAACGCAATATAATATCATATTGATAATAATAACTAATATAAAATAGTAGATAACAAAAAAAAGATAATAAATTATACTCTGTTCAAGATAAGAACAGACCTCAGCGCAGCAACCAGTTTTTGTCGGTGGTGGTGAGACCCATTCTTGGACACTTCCCCCACCAAGTTTATCTGCGAGAGTAGTGCTTTGGAACAAAGCTATGCCCATGAGCAGAAGCCGGCCACCGAGTTCTGTTCTTATCTTGAACAGAGTAGATTATAGAATATCATATAAATTAAAGAAATATAGAAACTTGATAATGAACTCAAGGAGGAAAATACTTGCATGGAATTTCAATAAATAGAACAATATGAGTTTGATGTTACATAAACATAACCAATTCAGTATCAAGATGTTCGACGAGCAGTTTTAGTGTAGTCACAATAACCAAATTTAGATAATCAATAAATTATAAATAGCGGCTATAATTGAAAAGTACCGAATTAATTTGTAAAATAGTAAATTTACCTTACTACAAATTAATAAAAACTATTTTGCTTTTTTAGAAATTTACCTCCTGTTCTTGTAAACCATCCATGATCTCTTCTAAATCTGCTTCACTTTTTATACGAGCACCCACTCTATTAAATCTTTCTTTATCTTCACGTGCTTTTCTTAACTCAGGGAATACTTTTTCAAACAGTTCTCTATGTTTTGCTTCTTTTGCTTTTCGTTTTTGAGAGCTTTCAATTTTTTCAACTCTACGCGTCCAATCCTTATGCAGTTTGGAATAAGTATCAGTAATTTCATTTTTCTCTTGTAGTTGTTCCATTTTCTTTTTCCTCAGATGTTCCAATAATGTGGATTTAAATAATGAATACCTAACAATAAAATGATTATTATCTGTTTTACAAATGAATCTATTTCACTCTAATAATTTTAATATTGAGTGAATTGACTTAATATATAATTGAAAGTTAAGTATGTTATCTAGGGCCCCATAAAGGCTTTATACATTTAATTTACAAATAATAAGCATATACAAATTTATAAAAAAAATTAAATATGGAATATGACAATAACTTCCTTCAAAACTAAAATACACACAAATCCTACATACCTTTATATTGTGTACAAAGTTCATTTATTTTGACATTAAAAATAGAGTTAATTGGATTTTTACAAACATGAAATCTGCTGTTATGCTTTAGTATAACAATACATGCAGACACGACAACATGTTAAATGAAGTCTTCCACCAGCATGTGTGGTTTTGTCTTACAAAATATTAAAACTTTGTAACAGATTCTTTTTAGTTTTTAGAGATTATTTATAAATAGTATGATGGCAAATTTACAAATTACCTAATTTATAAAAGATAAAATTGACTATGCACGAGTGAAGAGTTTTTTTCTTCATATTTTTATTTTAAAATTAATTATATGTATCTAAATAATTTGCTTACTAATTTTAACTAGTAATAAACTTTGCATTTAGCAAAATCAATTTTGTTTAGTTAGCTTTAATTTTGTTAATTGATATGTAACAAACTTATAGATAAGTGCTTGTGGTGATATGCTGATTTTTAGTAAGATTTTAATTTTTAAAGAAGTTGTAAAATTTTAATACCATAGAAAACCAACAAAACACTAATAATTGCTTTTAAATTATGTAACACTCAATTAATTTAATAATAAAGGCAACAGAAAATAAGTTATGATAAACAGGAAATTTGTGAAGTATGTCATAACAAATGCTGGTGTAACATCTTAACACAAGCTGAAATTTATCAATATATTAACATTAAACCTCATTTTAAAAAACTGTATTCATAAATTATATTTTGTGAATTTTTAAGGACAGTAAAATAATACTGTAATATTATATACATACAAACTACTATTTTTTTTTAAAGTTGTTATCAACATTTGAAATGTATATTATCACTTAATTATTCAACTATAATATTCAACAACATTCTTACTTTCTTCTGTTCTCGTGATAAATATCAGCATCTGATGGTTGATTATACAAAGGCTGCAAACCGATAATAAATAACACATTTAAAACAACAAAAAAAATTACATATTTGTTTTGAGATTACCACTTTAGAACTTGTTTATTTAAAGTGTTATATAAATATATATATATATATATATATGTATATGTATATGTATATAAAAATAAAATAATAATAAATTATCAATTTACAATATGTACAAATGTACATGAAAACTTATGAATTTAAATTGGAGTAAAATTGGTATATGCTTTAAAAGTAAATCATTTTTTGTAATCAACTATTAAAAACAATTAAACAAAAGTATACTTACAAGATCAGTTTTATTGGCAAATTTTTCAAGGCTCATTCTTGATTCTAATGCTTTTTTCTAAAATTTAATTTAAAAACATAAAAATATTAAATATTTTGGAAGTTCAATAAAGAATTTGAGCTTTTAAGTTTTTATGTTCAATATTTAAAACTGACAAATTAAACTCAATAATTGAAGCTACCAATGATCATTAACTAATAATGAATATTTAAAAAGGCCTCATTAAGTAATATGCCCTCATAGTTTAAAATGACTTCTAACCCTTTCTAAGTAATTATTATAGTATTTATATATTTGAATAACATATTATATTTTAACTTTAACTTAAGGTAATATTGAATACTGAGCCTATGGAATCCATCACATATTTTAATTTGTTTTTCATATCCTTAATCTCAACAACTCACCAAACAAATTTTAACTAACATTAATATTTAATAAAATAACTTATGAAGTACTGAACATGGTGTCTAAACACTCCTACCAAATAAGCAAATTAACATATCATAAGACATGTATATTTAAATATAAAATTACATAATACATGTACTCTTCATTATGTTATCTACAAAATAAAAAAGACCATGTTTAAAATAATAATATTCAAAAACTGTCACATAAATAATTTGTCCCAATGTTATACTAATTAATAAAGAACAGAAGATACAGAAACCAGTCAGGTTGTTTTTAGCTAATCAATATAACCGGTATCTAAAGACCAATACAAAGAATTTCTTTAATATTATTTTATTACCCTAACCAAATATATACATCTGATAAAATGTTGCCTGCAAAACATATTTTATAAACAATAATTGTGAGTTACACAACAACATTTCTATTATGCACTAGCAAGACATAATGTATTTTTATTTTATTTTTTGGCAAATGCATATTCAACATAAATTTTTTGATACATTATATGTAGTGTATTTTAAGCTTAAGTGATTTTTCATTTCAAAATATTTTATGACACATTTTTTTTCAAAAATAAAAAAGTAATTATTATCTTCATTAAAATATTCATAATTATTTAAATAGTGTTTATATTTAGAACCTATTAAGGTTTGAACTTCAAATAAAAATTTAATTTTACAATATTTTTTTAAAAAAACATGTGGGTTCTACACTAGAGAGCACTCCCTTCTAATTAATAATAATTGGCCATCTTTGTGTGTATATTAAAGAATTATCTTTTTATTTATTGTGTCATATGATCACAGATACTAAATATTTTTTCAATAAAAAAATTAATTTTTATAATTATTTGAAGATTGTTTCTATATAAATGCATATTTCATAATATAATTTTATTGTTTAAGTAAGATATTTTTAGCTCATATGAATGAACATATTTCACTGTTTTTTCAGGGCATCGAATTCTGAACCCTGTTATTAGTAGCCTATTGTAAAACAATATTATTTACTCTGTTTGATGCATAAATTCGTTGAACTGGAGTCAAAAAGTTTGTTTGGTCTTCTTCTTCACATTCTTTTAAAATATCTTCTTCGGGTTCTATTTTAGTGATTTCTGAATTTAATTCTTTTTGTTCATAATTTTCCTAACAATAAAAAAAGTGATATTAGACAAATATGTTTTTTTTTTTCATTTTTTCTGCTTTTACTTTTAACTTCATCAAGTCTTCAATTTCTTTAGTAATACTATTTATATCACTCTCAATTTTATTTAATTTTGGAGTAATGTCATTAACTTTATTAACTTTATATTCTGGCATGGGTTCATCAATTGTTGGTGAAATAGCTTCTACTTGAGGATTGTATGCACTAGTAGATGGGGGATCCTGTAAGCAGTTTTACATATATTAGTATCTAATCATGTGAATATTTACTTATTTTAAAACTGATATGGTAATGAAACGATGAGCTTGCACTCAATTAAAAAATTTAATCTTGAAAGACATATATTATGTATAAGATAGATAAATACTAAATAAACAGAATTATTATATAAGAAAATTGTATACATACGGATATATCTATTTTAAGAGGTGGCTGGGGCGAAATAGGGTGAAGTAATTTTGGTTTTTTCATAGGAGGTGGAGGACCATGATCTGGTCTTTCTCTCATAAAATTCATGGAAACTGTATTGTGAGAGTTGTGATTCAACGATTCATCTCGATAATGTTCCATTCTAAAGAAATAATTTCAAAATTAATTTATAATACATCTTAGCATATGCAGATTAAGTGTTATACAACATAACTTATTCAAACTTACTGTAAACGACTTCGTTGGTAATAATCACTTGTTGCAGACAGCAAAGATATACGATTTTGCCTAGCTACGGTAGGCATCATATCACTTCTTGCTAATTCAAAAGGGACACCTATTGTAACTCCCCTATCAGATATCTAAAAAAAGATCAAAAAGTTATTATTTATGATTACATTGTAAGTTAAATTACACTTTTAAAAAAACAAAACATATAAATTATACTTTTTTTAATTGTCTAATACAATTTTATGGATTATAAATGCATAGTGCTTATAAATAAAATAAATAAATAAAAAAAACGTAAATAATTTATTTTATTTAAATTAAAAATGTATTCAAAAACTTACATTTAATGCTCTAGAATGAAAAGGTGCATCTCTATACACATTTGATGCTGTGGTTGTAGATGACATGTAAACAGGTTGAGAAACATATCGTATATTGGCCGGGTACCCAACAAAATTATTATGAACTTGGCCAGTACCAGCAGATGGCTTGTATGGCCCATTTTCTCCTGGTACTTGAACTACACCATGGTTAACATTTCTTCTGAAAAGAAAATTAATAATTAAAATCAATAAATCGTCAAAAAATATGGTTCATAATAAATAAATAAATTATTAATTTAATAAACCTACATTAAATTAAAAATACTAAATATAATATTTTTATATCATCAAATATATCATATTCAACATAGGTACATAACAATAGCACTAACTGTATATTGTTTGAGGGCCTCTTTAAAGATTAATTTTATCTGAATAATTAACTTATCAGAGTATGAAGTGTTGGATAACTGGAATTAGTTTTAATAGCTTACATGACTTATAAATCTTTTGATACAATATATAACCAATAATTTCATAAATATTATTTAGAATATCCCAGTTACAAAGATAATAAAATGTACAATAAATAAGAGGATATTATAAATGAATATAGCCATGGAGTTACATACTTGGTTAACTTTTATTCATAGTAAATATTACAGACCAATACAACATGAAATGGGTTAAATCTTATTCTTTGTATATACCTATAATATTTTCTTAATTCTACATTGCTTTGACTGTATTGAGATAGTTGAATTCAACATAAATAATAATAATAATTTAACTTAAAAATATTGTAGTGAAGATATTTCTTTGTTAGTTTATTTAATAATTTAGCTTCTAAGATAGAAATCTAAAACACACTTTTGTATAATTAACACTTACCCATGAATTTGAGGATTCCTTTGAGAATAAGCCATTTGAGCTTGTGAAGGCATGGCAGCACGGTCCAAATGTATAACTGTTTGTTGTACAGCTTCCATAACAGTTTTAACTGAACCAAATCTCTTTGTTCGCCACTAAAAAATATAATAAAGGCTGTTATCTTTTAATTTATTTACCGATACAATTAATTTGTCAACAATTATTGTAGAAAATTTCTAGACGTATAATATGAAAATATGAAACTAATGAAAAATAGCAAATGATTAAAATGTTTTAAAGATGTGAAATAAAAGAAACTTTAAATATAATTCACAGTTGATTGTTTTCTTTTAAATTTAATACACATTAAACAACACTAAGTATGATTCTTTCGCGATTAAGATATAATATTTACTATTTCATAATACCTTTTGTTTACAATATATTGGTACCTAATCGAAAGTAAATAATGACTTGTCAATTGCATTTTTATCAGAAAATATATTACCAATCTAAATAGTGGATTTTATAAATTGTAATTTATTATCATATGTTCCCATATTAAACACTAAAACCTGAAGTTACACATTTAATTTAGGATCAATTTTAAAATACCTAGAACATATTTATTTATTTTAATGTAGGTACATTATAAATTAGTCTTTAATGACATTACAATTAACTTCTAATCAACAACAATTTGATTCAATTCATTTACATACATTTTATGGCCAAAGCAAAAAATCAATCATTGTGAGAAATATACTTAATACTAGATATATAAAACTCATGTTTTCAGATTGAAATATTTAAGTTCATCAAGAAATTGAGCAATATTTATTTATTACTGGGCAAAGTTAAAATATATTTAGTATATAATAATTAATAATAATAATAATTTACTTTTTCATTGATATTCTGTTAATATTGTGATATTAAATAAAAATTAATATTAGGTAAAATTATGTATTTGAGTACAGATAAATCAAGTGATATAGATGTTTTAAATACTTTTACAAATGAGATAGGTACCTAATAAGAAAGTTATAAAACTACGTCATCACACATGATGACACAAGAATAACAAAAGTGTTAACATAAGCATACCACAGAATAAAAATTAATTAAGTGCTTTTAAGGCCTATGAATAAAATAATTTCCAATTTCTCGCAATTTATTCAATTGTTTAGAATTAAATTAATTGGGTTTTACTCTAATTATTAGAACTTAGAATTTTAAAAATAAAAGATGAATAAAAAAAATGTTCATCAATAGATAGGGTATTACCACTAACTAAAACAATGTTCTGTCCAGGGTTAAGATAATAATACAGGTATAATACTGTTTAATAATTATTTTAACAAGCACAGGTCGATTTATGTTGAAATATTATCAATTATACATCAATGATTAAAGTGATGATCATAGTTAAATATGGTTAAATATAAACAATCCAATATATAAATATATATGTGTGATATAACAAACTCATAAATATGTTTGATGATGAAGATAAATAATTATAATCTTATTAAATGATTTTAAATCAATATAAGATATATTTATCTCCATAAGTTTACAGTTATAAGTTTGTATTTATTTGATAAAATAATTGTTGGAAAACACAGCATATTTTTTATAAATCAATTTATACAAAATACAAATAAAGTAACACTTATATATTTAGGAAAATCTTTGAGATACTCATGACAAAAATCCTGCAACCAAACTGGTCTGAATCAAAGTAATAGAGATTTGAATGAAAACAAATAGATAATGATGTACGATGACGATAAAACAGATTTATAACTACAGAAAATTATTTTTAAATGGTACCTAAATAAAAACTCCAACAAAATTGAGAAAAAACAAGAATTGTGGATTTAAATCAATTTTAACACAACAGTGTAAACTTAATAATTTGTATCATTATAATGCTTAAAATTGTGATCAATATTTGATATCTATATTGTGATTTATGAGTGAAGTTTAATGGTACCTATACATATATATTATCTATATCATACCTATTATGCTAAT
>PVMI01002501.1:0-10630 GCA_008528875.1 Aulacorthum solani | reverse complement strand
TAACCTGATAAAAATATATTTAATAAAATAACAATTACAACAAGCAAAGTGTTCACCACATGATGAAATGATTTGTCTGGACGTCGTCATCTAGAAGAAATACAAAATGACAGGTTATTTATTATTTAATTTGGATATACTTAAACGAGGGTTCACGTCCCATGTCAGAGATTGTAAGTATATAGCACACTTAAGGCGTTTGGGTTTAAGTATTCAATCTTACGGTCTGACGGCTCCAAGATGGGCGAGAAATACCCCTCAAAAGCGTAACAATGTTTGCGAACGCAATTTCAAAGAGTTTGTCGACGTATATGATGACAAAAAAGGTTGACCTCGGCAATACGGTTCACATCAGTGGATGATCAGCTTTTTTTTATTAAGCTGAAATCATAATTTAAAAATACCTACATAGTATTTTGTGATATTATGATGTGTCATAACTAAATACAAAATTATTATAATGCAGGTACTCCTATAATATCAATATGCATCTCCAGAAAATGTCATGTTCGTACCGACTGAAGGTATACTACGAGAGACGTGTGAGAGAGATGTCGTAAAAAAATACTCTTTTGTAGGACTTGTTGTATTTATGCCTCATTTTTTACGTTATGATATATAGCTACTTATAGTAACTTTACATATACATGAACAATGTAAAGCGTGTAGAACTTTTAAAAATGTTTCCAGACATTCTGTGGGGGTGGTGTGGCTACAGCCTGTCTACTCTACCAACCCGATGTATTATACTCTCCATTACATGAATATGTATTTATATATAGGCACGTATAAGAATTATAAGGTTTAACTGGTAAATTGCAAATCATATAATTGAGAATATTGCAGATAATTTAATACATTAGGTTCGCATTTGGCTATTGGTGGTCATATTTTCAAACTTTATGTTAGGGAGGGAGGATTGGAAAGGACAAATCAAATCATCGAACTCTCGGAGAAGCTTGGACCGAGAGATCTGTGATTTTTCAGGTAATTGTATTAGGATAATATGTAATTCATCATGCAGAATTTTCAAAATCCATTATTTATCACCATAAATTTAACGTGACGATAATTAATAACCAGCTGTGTCATAACGTGTAAGGACCGATGCAATTCACTCAGCCCGATAAATTATCGTTCTTAAATTGGTGCCATAGCAGCATCTTCCCACCCTTTTACCTCCGTTTAGAACTTTGAAATAAATCGTTTTTTCGCACGCGATACTTTTGATCATCGAACTCGCAGAGAAACTTGGACCGAGAGGTCTGTGATTTTTCAGGTAATTGGATTAGGATAATATGCGTGTTTATGTGCAAGATAATATCTGAAGCATAGCTATTATATTATAGAATATATTATAGTCGCGTTGTAACTTGTAGTTTTAGTTTAATATTACGTTTTTTTTTTTATTTGAAGACGTATTTTATAAACATATTTATTTTTATTTTTGATCAGTTTGCTCTTCTGATTTGCTATAATATAAAAACGCAGCATAATCGTCAATGTCTGGTGGAAAAAAACACGTAGGCAGGGTTGGTTCATTTCGACGACGAGACGGGCGTGAACACTTCGTAATCGGCCACGGTGAAATTGTAGTCGCCCATCAGCGAGTTGGTCGTCGCGTTTTCGCCGTCGTAAGAGTGCGGCAGGTTGCTGTAGCTGTCCATATTTGCATTGCAATTGTTGGCTATCAGTAAGTCGGCGCCGGCCCCGAATATAGGACCTATCCTGTAAGCGTACGTCGTTTATTGTAATAAAATTATTATTGTATTCTAAGATAGAAGTATCAAATACCATATACAATTGGCAAAAAAACTTGGAAAAAACTTTTCAAGACAATGTACCTAGGTAGGTATTCATTTAATAGTTAATACTAATGTATTTTGTGAAATACAAAACAAGTATTAATTTACTGTGGGTAATACCTGCAATATATAAAATGAAAACCCCCTGACATTGTGAAATTGTTTTTATTATTTGGAGTTTGGACATCCACTATGAGAAATAAAATGTAGGTTAGGTAAACTGTATTCTATATATATATATATATTAAGCATTTATACTATTCAACTACAAACTTAATAGTCTTTGTTTATTTATTTAAATATTATCGATTGGCAAACTTAAACTATGCTAAGTTACATAATTATAAAATTAACATGATTAGTGGTATTAATTATATCACAATAAATGATTTAAATAAAAATCTTTTATATATTTGTAATTATTATTTTATAATGGTAACAAAAAATTTATATTTACTAGTTTTTATATGAGAAATAACATGAATATAAACACACAAAATGAAATGCCGAATAATATATTAAAATATCATGGTGTTAAATATTTAATAACTGTTGAGACAGTTCATGAAAGAATTGATTAGTTATGTAAAATCTCTATCAGGATATTATTTAACTGGACTTATTTTAAATGGCAATGATGCGAGAAAATTAATAAAAAGACGATGTGCTTAAGTAAGTTATATAATAAGTTATAATCAAAAATGGATGTAATTTTACAAATTTTTAAACGTTAATGTTTTTTTGAAACCTTTCCCTGCGCGTCATTGTACACCGTCTGTTTCTGAATAATATTATAAATATTGAAGTCAAATTAAATTTATTGTTCACCAACATTTTTTTCACCATTCGTTTCTCCTGCCACCCTCATTTATTTATTTTTTATCATTATTACTTTGGACAGGAAATTATAATTTTTAAAGTGTAGGGTAAAGAGTTTCAAATGCAATACAATCACAGTATAGAAATTAAATCTGTATACTTACTCTTGATGGTAGCAAATAGCGTACGGTTTTTTAACAATATCGTATTTTATCGGTGGGGTGTCTTGAGTGGTGCTGAGCGAAAATAGGAAGCTCTTGTCGGACACCATGTAAGCACCCTTAGTGTGACTCTTACCCCATGGCACGTCACTGTATCCTCCGCACAGCCAGCCGTTCACGCCCTGTGCATGGAAAATAAATAAAAATCCATTTAAAACTCGTAAGTGACGATGATTCCGGGGTGCACCTATATGTGTGCAAATGTAAGATTGTACAATATACATAATGTATATGTACTTACAATTTCTGTGTCAATTTAATACACACATCATGCGAACCACTCGGTGTCATATAGATTTTAGAAACGGGGAACTTAAACTCGACCTAATGGTCATACTATTGTATATTTAACTATTATGATATACATAGCAAGTGTTTAAAATGGGGTTAAGCGATATTTCATCGAATATTTTTCTTCCGACATACACTATAGATGACTTTTAAAGAATGGTTTTATTGAAATACAAGAACCCAAGTGACAGGCACATATTTTATATGGGTAGGCAAATAATATTCAAATGCGAACAGTTGTAATGGACTGGTTATTGCTGCAGGGAAATATTTCTTTATAAAAACGAATACTTCCTGTAGAACATGCGTAGAGAATCTCTACCTAAAATATGGCAAGTAGTTAATAGTTATTTGCATGAAACTTAATAATTTTATCGAGTGAACACAAATAATTAAATGTACTCTGTTGTAATTGATTTTGACCATACTTGAAGCAAAAATAACGTGTTAATTATTTTCAGGAAAAGTAGGTATTTTGTGTTATTAATATTTTTATTTAATTGATAAATTCTAATTTTCTATTGTATGTTTTCAAAGAGGAAATCACGTATTTTTTGTTTTGTTTTGTACTTTACAGATCAAACAAAAAACTAACGCGCAATAAAAACTTGTAAAGATCAAAAGACCATCACTAGCATAAAACGACGGGGTGCACTCGTTATGACGAGGGTGTAAATATTTAAAGGGAGAAAAATTTAAAGTTTTTTGTTTTTGTTTGTTTGTAGAAGCGTGATTACATTTATAATAACTAATAACATAATGAGCACGGTCATTTGCGTGTATGATTTGCATTTGTATAATTACCACGAACACAATATTTCAATGAACTTTTATAATGACTATTTTATTCGGTGGTGTATTAGAACGCATGTAAAATTGGGAAACAATTAAAATATTTGTTCGTTGTGTGAACTACAGGGAAAAATTAGAGTAAACATTTTCAAAAGGCCTATAAATTAAACTTCTTAATCAAAATGTTATTTTACACTTGGTCGACGGTTTTATTTTAAATTCCAAAGGTTACACAACACGAAAAACACAGCTAATACAATACATATTAGGTATAATATGCATCGAATTAAAAGCTTAGAATAATTTGCATAGGACGTAGGTATAGTAAGATGATTATAAAGAAATAAATATTGAATTTATAGTTGAATAATATAATAATATTTACCAATACTAAAACGTAGGTAGGCGACACGCCATCACAGTGCTTGTGAAACGATTCGGCGGAAAACCCGTCGGTGGATGCTCTATAGATTAACCTCCAACACTGTTTCACACTGCCGTACCACTGATTCAACACACGTTGCAGGTGTGTTTTATCCTAAACATACCACATAATTTTATAATATTAATAAGTGTGCATGTAGGGGGGGGGTTAATATGGCATATTATTTATAAGACATGTATGTGACTATAAACATTGTTTATTATAATTATTTTTTTAATAAGAAATTACCAGCGACAACTTCAGTGCTGACACACACTCACTTGACTTAAAATATGAGACCCCGAAAAGAATTTGAGCATGACTCGCGGTTGCAGACGATGGTCGTCCGATATCTCTTTGAACTTGTTCGGTAACGCTGCAAAACGGTAACGTTCTAGAGACATTTCTATGGGCACGGCACCTGTCGGTTCCACTTCTTCAGCAAACACCTGAGAGTCTGTAAGCCGTCAATAAAAACGTGAACACAACCATTCATGAAATCGATTTCAACAGCTACAATGTTATCAATGGCCGATTACTGAAATTTTAGCAATACTTTCTATGTAGTACCTATATTATATAATATTTTATTGGTTTCGAGATGTCTATGTGAAATTATTTAGACTTACTGATAACATTCAACGTTAATAAGCAAAGAAAGCTTTATATTTTACCGTTTATTTCTGTACATCTATGGTATAAAATTATGTGTAATATAGTTTATTCTAACAAAATCTCAAAGTAAAAATGATGATATAACTCTACATTTCTGATCGAATAAATTACCCAAAATCCATATAGGTCTGGGCATCTTTTAATTTAATCTGTCGGGGGGCACTGCGATGTGCCGTCACAAATCTGTAAGTATTGCTTTATATATATTAACTTTAATCAAAATTAATTATTGTACTAAATGTGTATAGACTGTAATATTATACTTTAAGAAAATAAAAAAAAAGATCACTTATATAAGATATAACGTATACTGTACATCGACGTTAGGATCAACGGCAATGTCTTGTCGATATAATATAATATTATTTTAATAATAATAAGTATTTAATGCGCATTATTATAATATCATGAAAACAAAGCAGACGTTTCACCTATCAACAATAATCTGACGTGATTGATGACTCCGGACAAGTGTTGGCACACCCTGGCTCGTTCCTCTTCGGTCCAGTGAGCTGTCCGCTGTACCACGCCCGCGTGAAATTTTGCCCAGTTCACCACTGCTCGCCATACGTCTTCCTCTTCGAGCGCTAGCTGTAATCAGATTACACATCTTAAAATCAGGTACTTACAGGTGACACCCAGCCAATCGTTGCATAATATTTTGTACAGGTTAAAAAGAATATATATGTATCAATGTTGTTAAAGTGGCCTAGCTTACGCAATCCGAAGATATGAGTTTGATCAGCGATTCCTTGGGCAGGTTCAGGAACGTGTTGGTTTTTACACATTTTGCCGCGTTTTCGCCCACAAACGAAACACATCGATCGACGAAAGACTTTGCGCCCTTTCCACCTGCTAACATTCCATCATAAATAGGTATACGTACTGGACTTTATACATTAGTCCACATTAGATTTAACAGGGTGTAGCAAGGAAAAAGTGACAAAGTTTTTTTTAAGTATTCAGAATTTTTAAAATCCGTTTCGCTAGCACTGCCACTTACGAATTTTAATACTAATTAAACACATTGACAGTATTTTGTACTTTATTTTGTACAATTTTGTACTAAACTGTAGGTACCATAATTTCGTATCTGATGACCAACGGGGTTGTAGGTCTAATCTAATATAGTAAAATGTATGTTTATATATCTATAATTCTGGCTACAGTTAAAGATAGTATATCCATAGCCGTGGTTCTTATTAATAACCATTGAACATTTATCGGTTTCAACTTGTACGAAAAACCACAGTTTTTACTTGGTATTATGTAATACTAGCTGATCCTGCACGGCGTAGTAAGTGACAAATTAAATAATGCAATGGATTTACCTGTCTAAAACTCTGTTAAACGTAAACTAAGAACGTTTTGAACTAGTTAATTTTTGTGGTTTGAACCAAATATAAAATACAAGTCTAAAATTATATCTAATCATAATACCTATTTTATTTTCTGTTTCCCCATTAAAACAATATGTAAACAAAAAAATATTAGTTTATGGTAAGCCATCAAATCCCTGTGGTGAGCCCTTCTTTAAATTGCAAACTTTAAAAATTTGGCTTCGAGATGCACATTCTTCGATACAGAAATTACCTGTGTACTTATTACTAAATTTCAGAACCATGAGTGCTATAGACTTGACTGTGGATCACTTATCCACACAAACATTTATTAATATATAGTTATATCAGTGTACTAGGTACCTATCATTAATTTTGTCAATTCAATAATATTTTTCTGACATAATATCGTAACACACCTAACTCGTTCTTTCAAATTAAGGGGCTGTAAATATGTATACCTAATAATATCCAGTTAAGGAGTAATTGGCTATTCCCACTATACTATTAGTATCAATTCTAACATTAATGAGTCACTTTGGTTCTTGATTTTCGGCTTTGTCGGAAACACATACATTTACTCTGTGTATGATAATATATGAAAGCACATGGCAAAATCATAAGACATAAAAGTATATTTACTGGAAGCTCTGTCCTGTATGTCCATCGCTGCGGCCAAAAATGTGCAAGCATTCAACACGGACATGGTCGAAGTTACGTGCTCTTCACAATTGTTTTGCAGATCTTCTACGCCTAGTTCTTGAGCCAGCGTGAGCATTTCGAAAACCCCGCCATCTTGTAAAACGATCTATATAAACGTAACATACCAACGATGATCAAACACCGAGGAAAAAAATCGTTAATAATAATACATCGACAAATCGTAATCGAGTTATGGTACACGTCAATGCCAAATACATTGCTCAGTTAGCCCCAGCAGAAATAAATATAGGTTTTCGGGTTTGACGTCGGGCGTGTGGTTAACAAATTTCGTTTATACAGCGAGTATTTACAGCTGAGAACACTTGACGCGACACTCGAGTACGGTGAGATAGGTGTACTCGAAATTACATTACAGTTTGGTTAAAAACATTTTCAAGCTCTTTTGTTTAGAGAAAGACATTTAAAAGTAATTTCTGCAAATATTTGACAAATATAATCTACATATCTATTTATGCCACTAGGCACCAGAGAAGAGAGAAATAAACTTTTAATCTGCCATCTAAATTCGAAGCTTGCGAGGTATTTTAGTATTTATGACCATAACATAGCTATAACCACGAGTGAATTCGACCGATAATACTTTCAAATTAAGACAAATACGATACGAATTTGCCACTTTTGTTGTTTACTGTCAATATTAAGAAATAGGCATTAGAAACACAAATAAAAATGTTATAAAAAGTTTATACTTATATGGTGTGGAGTTTACAGGGTGATTTTTTAAGTATACTCACAACCATTTTTTAATTAAATAGTACATGTATTCAAACTCTGATTTTTAGAATTTTTAAGTAGACCTAAAGACCATATTTTCAAGTTTCTGATATTTTTTGTACTACTTAAGGAGTATTCTGTGCAAACTTATATTTTTCAAATGATAGTATCCCTTTTTACCAAATTATTTAGCGGATGATTTTTTTGAAAATGTTGATGTATCTAAATAAAAATTCTAATGAGTAGTTTCTGAGTTATTAAAATTTTTATGCTAAGGGTAATAATCCTTAAAAATGGTTTTATAAAAATAAAAACTATATGTAATGTTAGGTATAGTATTTATTGTACTTGGGTCAATTTTACATTATTTATATTGATAAATCAATAGTAATTGCTAACATTTTCAAATTGTCTAAGCCCCTTATCATCTACTTTACTCATTACATATTATCCTTAAAAAGTCACAACACAAAGTTACATCACACAATAACTTTTGATTTAGATTCAAAATTCTCAAAAAAGATCTGCTTAATAATTAAAAATTCAAAAGGAAGGTTCCTATTTAAAAGTTTGCATTGTCACAGGATCATCTTTAAGTGGTACAAAAAATGTCAATGATTCGAAAAATGGCCTTCAAATGTATTTTTAAAAATTCCAAAATTCTGAATTATAATATATGCATAATTTAACCATAAAAATAGAATGAGCATGCTTAAAAATCGCTCTGTATAAGTTAAAAGTTGGAATCACATAAGAAATCCTATATTCATGAATATGTAACTTATATTTTCTCAATTAAGTAAACTTTAAATGTTAATGCAATAAACTGGGTTCTGGAATAATAATTATTGATGTGTTTACTAAAGAAGTTAATATTAATGAGAAAAATACAATTTTTGAGCTATATATTATATAATTTGCATACTATTGCTTTGGTTTGAATCGTTAAAATTATACTCGGCTGGCACATGCGCGCACCTCTATAATATACGAACGTAAAGCACGCCTTTTTATTATTTATCTCCGAATAACGAACAAAACACCAAGCACACCGCCAAGCATACCAGCACCTGAACTTTCACAGCTAGAGCGACAAAAAAGTGTGTATAATTTTTCATGGGTGTAAGCTTTAACTTGTGACAGTGTACTAGGCGGCCGTAAATCACTATGGTACCGGAATAATAATTATGAGGGTTAAAGCATACTTTTTGGGACCCTGGAAATTCCACTACAACGTAATAAATAAACACGATTATAATTTTAATGAAAGTATAAATTTATTACTCTACTGGGTCACTGTATATGCGTGTATTATATAAGTTCGTTTTTGGTAAATAAATGTTGTGTAGGTAAATATTAGAATACGTTCTTCGCATGTCAATCGGACAAGACAAATAATATTTAAATCTAAAAAGTCTTATACATTTCTATACGAAAATTCTATGAAACAGAATTAAGTTGAAACCCAAGCTTTTAATTTTAAATCATTTAAACGCACCTGCGTGTGCTCAACTTTTTGCAAGGAAAGATGTGATAATCCTAATTTTAAAAGCTTGGATGAGATGGTTGCCTAATTAATATTCAGAGATTAAAAAATAATTACCCAAAACTAGAAGCATCTATCTAGAAATATTTTTTTCTTCTTGAGTGAGACTAAGGTTTTTTTTTAATAATAACCAAGTATAGCCCCGTGGTAGATTCACCCCCCCCCCCAAAATGGTAACATTTTCATGCGCGTAATTTTTTGTTAAATTATAATAATTAGTAAATTACGCCTTTCACTAATGAACACTTAAGATTTCATTTAAGCTTTCACGCGTCAAGAACACCCATCTCAATTTTTACTATTTTTTGATGATAGGTAGGTTGGGTTAGGTACACAGTTTAATGGCACTAAACGCAGTAATGCATGTATTCTAATATTACACGTACCTTGCCTGTGTACACATAATTGATGAACTGTTTGAAAGTCTCACCCTGGAACTGCGGCAACCGGATAGGGGTCGGAGTTCCGGGTGCGGACGGCGATACGGAACAACCGGGTATACGACATATCTCACTCCGCTTCACCGACTGGAAGCTTTTGCACCTGTAACAGCATATTTTTTATCAATAATTACTCTGAATTATAATATGCAGTAGCATTGATTATGAAAAATAATATGCCATTTAAATAAATCAATAATTTCAACGTGGAAAAAAGGCGTCACGTAAGACAACAGTCAATAGTCCAAAGTGAATAAAATTGGTTGTAGCCTCTTCCTTCATAATGAGATACCGTTTACTGGCTATTTCCCTCCATTATAAAAATAATACAATTAGTTGATAAATATAATACGTAGGTATTATACTATACCTACATTATACAAATATAAGTACCTAACATAAAGATCTGTCATATGAAATAACTAGAGCTTGAAAGTTTATGAATTTTTTTTTTTTTTTGAACATTTTAGACCACGCTCTCTTGGCCACAAATTGTTTTTTGTTAGCATGTGAATCTGAACAACTAATTTTTATTTTTATTTTTTGTATTTATTACTTTTAAAGTCATTTTTGACATTTTTAGGTCATTTTCCTGCATTTTTAGTCATTTTTACTGATTTCACAGTAGTTCACTTCTTGTCAACCATTATGCCGATAACTTAAGCTTGGAAATTATCACGGACTAAGATTAGAACTTATCCGATTTTATCTCGTCGATTACATTCATCATTGTCGTGTTAAAGTGAATAGTATTGTACCTAGATACATTTTAATATTTTCGAAATGCCCAAAATTAAAACGTCAGTTAGTGTTTGTATTCACTTTTGATAACATCAAAAA
>PVMI01002490.1:0-14480 GCA_008528875.1 Aulacorthum solani | reverse complement strand
ATCAAAGATCAAACACTATAAGATAAAAGTATTTAATAATAATTGTATTAGATAATTAATTGCAACACATATCATACTTACTTTTATTAGACTTGAACATGTGTTGCAAGTAGAAGTATTGTCTACTTTGTTATAGCTGAAATATTTTCCAATGATGGACTTTGCAGCTCGAACCATGTTGAAAAGAATAATAAGACTATTAAAATAACTAGGTAATAAAACGTTTAGACGTATAGGCTAGGTAGTAGGTATAGTCTATATTCGGTCGCTGTCAACGGGTGGCTAACGGGTGGATATTATCCTAACGAAAGTATAATAAGCAAAACATCAAATTACAGTATGACCACATACGAATAAAGTAGTAAATTACTCGTATATTACTCGTATGTGTCAATGTGTGAGCGTGTGACTATTTTTGTTTGCGAGATAGTGAGATGGAGCTATAAATAACTATATAAATAGGTATTTTCTTAACATTCGTAGAAAAACACATAATTATTGTTGTACGCCGTACGACCATTCTCGTTATATTGAAAATTAATAATACAACGAAAATAATTATTTGATTACAACAAAACCCAATTTAAATAAAATATTCAGTTATTTTAAATACCGGACTTTTTCTTAGAACCATTAAGAACCTAAAAGAACCGCGAAACTTATTTTTTATTAAAATGGGGTTCCGGTTCTAAGTATTGTAAAATATGGGTTCCACATAGGTTCCGGTTCTTAGATTTCCTAAAAGAACCCGGTTCCAGAACCGGTTCTTTTGGTTCCGGTTCCAGTCCCTGATTGTTAGTGCTTTCTTTTAGTTCTAATTGCTGTTCCTCGCCAATAAAATTATCAAATTCATACTCATCATCAAGTGTTAATTTTAAGCGGTCCCATTTTGAAGAAAAATCTTGTAGTTCATATAACAAGTTAGCTTTTATTAACCTAACCTTGAATAGGATGATACTTAAAAAATATTGTGATTTATTCTTTTTTTGTCGGCTTAAACCAATAGTTTTCACTTAAATCATTTTTTAATTTCATCACTTTATCATTCATATTAGTTATAATAGTATATATTTTTTTATTTTCCAAGTTAGTGTACTAACTAATTAAAATTATACTTTTAAAATGTTATAAATAGTTGGCCTAACTATATTTTCAAATTAATTCAACTAGTTCGTATCTGTTAATTAAAAATGACTAGTTTTATAATTGCAGTAACTAGTACCTAACCAAAACTGTAGTTGATTGGTACATCCAAACATGTAACAGTTACTAAAAATAATATAGTATATTAGGTACTTTTTTTTAGCAAAAGACCTAAAAATAGTAAAACATTATTATAGGTATGCAATTAAAAATAGGAAATAATAGGTATATTTAATGTTTCACTTATAACGAGTATTTATTCACAAATGTTTTTTATAAAATAGAAATGTTTAGTACATGCAATAAAATAACTATGAAACATTGTAATTCTTATGTATTGGAAAATATACATTAAAAAATAATTAATTAAACATTATCCATACATGATAATTGATAGGTACATACATATATACATGACATATAATAATAATAATTAAAAATAGAAATAGGTATATTAAAATAATAAACATGATTTTTATAATTTCAATGTAATAAATGTTAGCCCATTAGAAATAATAATATTATGAGTAGGGTTCATATTTTCTAAATCCTTAAGTGCAATGCAGACAAAATTTGATGTGATGGTTACATTATATGTTTGATAATGTTCGTCAAAATACAATGTTTTAAACATTTTACATACTAAAAATGGTACATTTGAATCTGTCATAAAAATAGATTTAATTAGGCCAAAACATGGCATCATATAATTATTATCTTCGCATAAATTCAACACAACAGTCATGTTATTACCACAACTATATTATCATTATAAAAATTAAACTTAATTGAATGAAATAAAATATTTGATGTATATAATTCAACTGTATCTGGTGTCATTGTTAAAACTGGTCCAACATCTGCTTTGATTGTATATATACTTAGATCGGGCATTAAAAGTCTAAATGAAAATTGTAGTTGTTGTTTGATTGCTAATGTTAATGTAATATTTTTTCGTGATGTAATTTAATGTGCCGTTTCTTTAAGTTCTTTATGTTTAGCTTCAAAGTGCATAGACCAAAAAATGCATAGAGGACCAGAGTTTTTTATAATTCATGGTGTTCAGAAATCAGTGATTGCAATAAAATTACATCCTGATTTTGTATCCACTTGCAAAAAATAATGTCAAGGATTTTTTTTAATAGAATATATAAATTTCAAAATTCAGATTCTTCTGGTACCAAATCTCCTATACCCGAGTTATTTTGTAAAACACAACATTTCAGAGCCTGACATTTTGAGACATCCTTCTCGTTTTAAACTTGTTTCTGCAATTAATGTTTGCCTACTATGGCCCATAATTAAATTACTACGTTATTTAACGTATCAAGAGAAAAATACTTGAGATTATAAATCATTTCCTTCAGTATAAGACCTATGTCATATTTGCGAACCCCTTCTGCAATATCGTGCATTATATCCACACTACAGTTGGCAGTTACATTAAAAGATCCTACATCATTCCAGATACATGATTCTTTAATACCAGTAACAGACACATCGTTATACATAACATCAGCTGCATAATTAAAAGAGTCTCTGAAATTCTTAAATTCTTATCGTTTTGTACAGATTGTTGATAGCATTCTTTTTTATGAGTTTTACAGAATCGACAATGATAATTTGCAACAAAGCTCTCAACAAATCCCAGAATAGAGTGCAATCCAAGATTATCTCCAAGAATTAATCTTAATTTAAAGAATATATTATAGTGTTTGTTATTGACAGACACTTCAATCCCAGTTGACTCTAAAAAATTTAGTTCTGCAATAAGATCTTTAAATATAGCACGATTACCAAAACAATTTTTATCATCAGTTTTGATAAGAGCAACTAAATAAATATAATTTAGTGATGATGAAAGTTCAGGTGGTAAACAAGCAAAAGTAATACCATATTTGCTCAGCTTCAGGAGGGTATTCTAAGTTTAAAACATGATATAACTTAAAACATAAATCAATGGTCTTAACTGCTGTTTCCAACTGATATTGAGTGTTGTTAATTATTGTGTAATAGTATGTAGAATCTTGGCCATCAACATCTCCAACTATTATCACATAAGGTTGAACAGTAGAACCACAGATTAAAGCTTTATCCACTTTTTGTTCATGTACAATTTTCAGTTCTTGGGGATTCTATAACATATTAATGTAGTCATAAATTAATACAGAGTATTTTACCAAAAATTAGTTTTAAATATTTACAGGAATTTTCACGATAAAAGCATTGGATTGTTCTATTTTAGACGGTCTTATCACTTTTTTATTTTTCAAAACAATATTGACCGGAGAAAATAAAAAAGGTATTAGCTGGAGTGCAGCCAAATCGTGATCATCTGAAAAAAGTTGTTAAAAAAAAAGAATGTTTAAATAAATGGTTGGTACCTAGGCTCAGAAATTATTGTATTTACAAGTCTAAAAAAAAATTCAAATTTTAAATGTTTTATAATGTTAAATTTCTGAGCCCTAATTATGTGAAAGTTATACACTTACTATTGTTTATTAGTGCTTTAAGTTTAGTTAGAAGTGGTGAACCTGATATACCAATGTTAACAGAATTCTGCTTTAGATACGTCTTCAATTTATCTTTGAACGTCTCAAATTTGCTAAAAAGTTCATTTCTTTATTGGGGCACATATGAGTAAAATCTAAATCAATCTGAAAGCATACAATTCACTCTAAGATTATATTACAATTTATTTTATACCTGTATACTTTTAGTAAGTTATAATTTTATATGTAAATGTTGCATAATATTATACTAACAAGAAAATGACCAGTAGGTTTTTTTAAGGCTGGATAAATGCCCATCACATTTTCATTAATTTGAACAGTTAGCCTATAAGGTGCGGTTTCTACCCATAGTGCATTATGCAGAACACTTTCAGGTTCAACTTGATTTTTCAACCAGTTGAGTGAATCTTGATAATCTATTACTCGTATATAATTTAGCAATTTTAAGTTAATCATATTAATAAATAATATTATAATAATATTATGATTTGACCTTTTTCATTTAGATTAGTTGATTTGAGTATAGCTTCGGGTTCTGGATTTCTCTTATAATTTGAAATTTTTGAAATTTTTCTTTTCACATTGCAATACTTATCAAAAAGTTTTCCTTTCTTTGGGGTAACTATATTAGCCTCCTTATCCCTTGGTATGAAATAGGTTTCTCTACTTTCAGTTGGGAAAAGAATTTCAATACCTTATAAAAATATCATAATGAATATAAATTATAATACAATACTATTACTACTTAATTGTATGCTTTGAATATCTATTTAAATACCTTTAGCCAAATTTAAAAATGTTAACTTCTTAATGCTTAAATCATCTTGATGTTTAAGCTCATGGTTAATTATAACAGAACTTAATTTGTTTTTCATAGAAAAATTTAAGTTTTTATGCACATTATAATATTCTAAGATCATTAGCCCATCCTTACATTTATTTAAAATATCATTTATGTATTGGCCTAAGTATAAATAATTTTCATTTGAATCTATATTAACATACAATTTAAAAATTAATAACATTGGGAATATAGGTAAATTGATATAGGTAGGTAATAAACAAGAAAATTATTATACCTAAATTTGAATTTATGGTAGGTAGTACTTCCTCATCAACTAAACAGTTAAAATTTTCTTGCGTACTAAGAATTTCAAAATTTACAATATTACCTATGCCGATTAAATTCAAAGAATTAGATACACCAGATCCACTGGTAGTAGATTCTGTTGATGCTATTTCCTAGTAACAGTTTGAAAATGTCTAATTGAATAATAATACTTTAATAAATCTATTTGATTAACTATCCTAAAGTACCTATAAAAATAAATGGAAGGTATAATAAATAAATATCCTACTTTATCTCTCTGAATTTTTTCTCTTAACTTCCTTAGAAATTTCAAGAATTTGGATTGTGGTCCCATTTTTGGAATCGGTCTATCTACCATTGATTCAGTTAAGTCTAAAAAAGGTATTTTATCTATTTCTTCCTCTAAAATAGTTTTAACAAATTACTAATTAATCAGTACCAACTCATGTAGAGTTTTGGTTTTAATGAACCTTTAGTTTTTGATACAATTTTTATATAATTTAGATTTTGTCATACCTTTGAAACGGCTGACTAAATTGTCAAAACCCCATTCTTTTAAATATTTTTGTGTGAATTCGTCCATATTATGCTAACCTGTGACAGTAAATATTACTTTACATGAACAATAATAATTCAATACTTATAATATTGACCCAATGAAAAAAATACCTTGTACCTACAATCTACATATTGAATGTAAGGATAATTATTATAGGCATCATCTGAAATTTTTAATTTTTTAGGAGAACCATAATACAATATTAGCATCCTAAATTCCTAACCATATAGCACATAGTATATTTATAGTACCTAATATTAAAATTTAAAGTAAAAGATACATACCTGAAAATAGCTGCTGACGTATAAATGTTGACAAAAACCGCAACACGGATAGCACACTGGACACAAATACACAATTATAAAGACGTAATGTAATATTTTTTTTCTGGTAGGAGAAAATAAAATCAAAAAACTCGTTGTAGGTAAAATATTGATTTTGAAAATTGACAAATTGTACATCAGTATTCAGTACAATACTACAATGTACATAATAATTATAACCTTAAAAACACTACAAGGTTCAATTTTGGAACATACGTTCTAACTTAATTTATATGTTGATTTGACTATAATTATTTGTTGAATCAACCACAATATAAGTTGGTTTAACGCAAAAATAGATTATAAATAATAACAGAAAGTAATAATTATTTCGACTGGTTTACATTGGTTATTTGTATCATAAATGTAGTTGTTTTAAAAATAATATTGTTTCCCAATGCTGTAGTAATATAACAATATTAGAATAATTATTTTAACAGATACACAATAGTTATAATTATGATACAATTAGTTGATTTAACAATATTATTTTCAACTATAAATAAATGGTAATTTTTTTTCCGTGTGAGAACGGCTGGAATGATTTAGCTCAAATTTTTTAGTTTTTCGTAATTGACAAGAGACGTTCTTTACAAAAAAAAAATTTTGATAAACCCTTTTTTAAAACTTTTTTTGATGATTGATTATTTGAGTTCCGGAATATTTTTTCGAATTGAAAAAGCTACAGCAAGCTTTAGCTTATAAATTTGTTCCTATGACATACTTAAACGTTTAAATGGGGCTCAAGCCAACACCAAAAAAATGGATCAACATGGAGAAATATCTCGTGTATTGAATATTAGGTATTAATTTTATGTGTAACTATATAAAGTAAATTCTAAATTTTTCAAAGTGACAATTTTCGTTACACAATTATCGTTTTTATTCCGTTCGATTTTATTTGAAGCCGTAAATACCCTCTCCTTACATCGAACTTAATAGTCGATAGTAGAAATAAAATATAGGTTTTATCTATATGAAAAATGAAATATGATTATTCGATTATTACTTCATTTTCCATTTTCGGTTATTGGCGTTACCAGAAAAACTGGGTTAGTAAAATTTTATTTTATATTATTGTAATAGCCTGACGACTACAGGTGTGTTTAGTACGTGCTCGGTGCACGAAAACGATATAATGACATATAGGCCAGGCAAAGAAGAAAAAATGACGGAAAAAAATCCCAACCAAGTTTTTTTTTTTTAAAGTTTTAATAAAATATACCCCATAACATACGTTTACAAAAAAAAAAAGTTTACTTATATTTTTCATTTAAACAAATATTTGGCAAGATATATTTGTATAAAAATTGACAGTTAAAAATTATTAATAAATTTCTCTCTCTTTCCGTGTTAAATAGGTTTTACACTATATTAAATATATTTGTGTGTTCTACAAACTATAAACATGAACGATTGAATTATAATAACATAGTAGAAATTGATGTTTTTAAAACTTATGATAGTAAACAAATAATTTGTATAATAAAAAAAAAATTATTATAATTTAAAGTTAATTACACTACAGTCAATGCAGGCAGATCATACTTTTGTTTCCCATTCTTCTTCATCTTCTGCGATTCCATCTAATAATTCTGAAAGTGTACAATCTTCTGTACAATCAACCTTTATTTCAATAGAATTAGTGCACCATTGGCCTTTGCAATGTCCACATATAATTGAGGACTTACGACCTGCTTTTCGACAACCACAGTTTTTACCACAACCTTTTGTACAACTACATGATATACATTTAAGTAACTGAACGGGTGCAGGAGCTTTTAGTGAAGTAACTGGTAACAAAATATTATTTTGAAATGTCCATCCCCAATCCTCCGGGTTTTTTTATATGACCTAGCCACAGCTACACTTGCAAGTAAACTCTATATGAATGTTGTCTGACAGCTTCCTCTGTTGGAGGAAGTGACGCAAGTGACGCAAAATTAATTTTGTTTTTTGTAGCACATTTTGTAAACAGTTTATAACGCTGTTGGTACAAAGATTTCTCATTTTCTGATGCACCATATAAATATAAAAAGCATTTAACACCATTTGTTGCTATTTCCTCATGAGATGAATTAGGATTATTAAAAATTGAAACGATTGAGTTTATATCCTTCTGTTTATCTAGTATTTGTACGCATTTTTTTTCCTTTTTGGAATAAAGCTGACGTTGTATCACTACCACTTAGCGCATTATAAAACAATATTTTATTTATCATTGGTTTATCGTGGTTTGGATGAATTCAGTACTATACATTTTTTTTCTTAATATTTCAATAAATCGCATTTTATTATTATCGTTTGATAAAAAGTTCTCTTTTGAAACAGGAACTATCATATGGCTTTCAAAAAACACATCACTACACTTTTTTTTCAACCTTCGGCGTTGTTTTTATAACCATTAAACACAACAATTGCATCAGTACCAAAATGTTTTTCTACATAAGTAATATAAGACTCACAAATTAATTCAAATGTTTGGTTCATTTGCCAAACAACTCTATGTAGGAGAAATCCTCCATCAATAACATATTTTCCGTTAGTTATATTAATATTTTCTAAATGTATTGGTTGTAAGATATCATACAATGCTGATTTTTTGGTTTTTCTTAGACCTTGTTCATCAAATAATGGTGGAAGGGTGCAAGCTCAAATTGAAGGGATGATAAAAGTTCATCATCATTTTTTTTTAAGATTGCAATTCGTTGAAACAGTAGTAACGGGTTAATTTTGATTATTTCCTCATTAATCTTAACACAAGAAGTTATTGAAGCTAGAGTAAAGTTTTCGACAAATCTATGAGCAAATTATGGCCAAATGGAGTACAGCACGACAATGTACTATTATTTTTATCAGACGCGGCACCGTATATGAAAAAAGCTGGAAAATCATTAAAAGTGTTCTACTCAAAAATGATTCATGTCACGTGTGCAGCACATGGCTTACATAGAATTGCCGAAAAGGTTCTTGACCACTTAAGCACTGTTGACAAAGTAATCGCAAATTGTAAAAAATTATTTAAGAAAGTACCTACTAGAGTCGAAATATTTAAAATAGAAGCTCCAGGTATATGTTTACCACCAGATCCCATTATTACAAGATGGGGATCATGGATTAACGCTGCCATTTATTACTGTAAAAATTTGAGCACTGTTCGCCGTGTTATTGAAAAGCTCGATGAAGATGATGCAGTGAGTATAAAAAAACTAAAAAATACATAGTTAAACCCGGTCTTCAGAGCAACCTAGCGTATATAAAATCAAACTTCACAATTCTCGTAGAAGGAATAACTAAACTACAAACAAAAGGCCTTTCTTTAATAACGGTGTTAAAAATAATTGAGGATATCGAAGAATCGTTCAAATCATTAAGGGGTGAAGCAGGTACAATTGTAAAAAATAAATTTAAAACTGTATTTGAAAATAATAATGGCTTGTCAACATTAAAACTCATTTCTAAAATATTGTCGGGTGAAGAGGAAAATAGCGAATTAGACGGAGATCTTGAAGAATTGACTAGTGACGATATAGTATTTTTTAAGTATTCACCTAATAATTGAAACTTTTTCTGAGGCTTATGAAATTGGTTTTTTCAAAAATTCTGTATCTTGCCGCTAATATTCCAAACACATTTTCTACCACAACTCGGGAGCCTGATAATGTTTGGTTGAAAATACGTTGTGGTGATCCGGGTGTATGATTTCCAGGACATGGTTTCATTAGGTTCGTTTCAGGAGCGAATGCTCCATCCCCTAAAAAAACGTGTGGAGTGTCTTTATTTGAACCAGGTAGGGGTGATGGCATCGGTAAATTAAGGCTATCCGAACTCATTTTTTGCCACAACGATTAATTTCTAAATGCACCGCAATCACTAATTCGCCCTTGACTTCCAATGTCTGCATACATGAAACGATAGTCACTACTGACCAATGCCATCAAAACAATACTAAAGGAGTTTTTATAATTATAGTGGTCCGATCCAGTATGGGCTGGGCTTTGTATAACGATATGCTTCCCATCTATCGCTCCAATACAATGGGGAAATTTTGTTCTACACCCATTTTCTACCGCTAACCACTCTTCAGGAGAAGACGGCAACAGAAAACAAAATTTAACTGAGTTTCACGGTTCAAAATATTTCACTTATGTTTAAGCTATTTATAGGCATTCGAAATATTCTATATTTTGAAATATTTATTTTAATTTTAATGTTAGGAGTATAATTCAGGAATTATCCGTGAGATTGGAGAAGATGAAAATAGTAATGGTAATGAAACTACCTTATCAAACACTCTCAATCAAGAAAACCTAATAGAAAACCAAACCATAAGAGAAAACCAAACCTCGTCCAAACCTCGACGACGAGGTACCTCCATCGAGTTAGATGAAGCTGGAAAACAGATGAAACGGGCATTTAGTACATTAGAAAATTAGAAAATAATAGAAAAGAAGAGGACAAGTACGATTATTATGCAAAGATACTAGCAAAAAAAATACGTAAGCTACCAGAAAACGAACGTGAAGTATTCATGTATGAAGTTGATGGACTGTATATTGATTTCTTACGTCGTTCAAACAATCAATCATCAACTTCACGCTCCACAACACCAATATTTGGAAAAAATATTCAAAGCCGACCACCATCTTCACTTGCTTCTTATTCTGAACCTGAAATTATAATTTCAAGTTATCCGCAAAGTGCTGAGTACTCTATTTCCAATCCTTCTTCACCTGCAGTAGTACAGCATAGAACATATTCCAATCCTTCTTCCCCTGCAGTAATACAGCATAGAACATACTCTAATCCTCAGTACTCTAATCCTCTCTATTCACAACAACTGTACAGCCCTAGTCATGTAACTGATATAAATCTACCAACTAACTCAAACATAATAAGTCAAGCATTTTACATTGTTCATGAAGATGAAGAATATTGATTTATTAAAATGTTATTTGTTTTTTTAAAAGATACAAGTTATTTCGTTTTTTAATTATATACACAAAAAAGTTGTTTTGTTTTTTAATAAAGTATAAAAAAGTTATGATAAATTTTTATTTTAAGTGATTGTTTTAAATAAATAATGTTCTAGTTATATATTATTGACTGGTTTAATTTAATTTATTTATTATTAGGAAACAATTTTACCTTTATTTCATCTTTCAGGAGGTCGTTAATTGCATTACATACTTCAGGCACGATCTGTGAAATTAGTTGACTAGACACTTTGAATAAAAAATGCAAGCTTTTATAGCTATCTCCAGTAGCTAAGAATCTTAAAGTGATAGCAAGTCTTGTTTTGGCAGGTATCGCTTCTCTGAATTGAGTGTCGTTTATGGATATTATAGGTGATATTTTGTCTAATATATATTCAAAGTCCGATGAGGACATTCGTATAAAATTTTCAAATTCACCTGATGGTTCAAAAAGCAACTCTGTAAATACACGATCCATAGTTGGTCTGAAAAACAGCCGTAAATGTTAATATGTATATAATATAATGTTGTACATGTCGATAATTATCAACTTTAAAGTCTAATGTACTTACTTTGTTCTGTTTCGGTGTATTTTAGTCATCCACCATCTCCTTTTTTTTCAAGGTTTTTTAATTATTTTTTTATCATAAATATTAACATAATTATAAAATGCTAAGGCGCACAATGCTGCTGCAGCACTTACTTCAACCACGTCCATTCTGCACGGCCGAAAGCCAGGTGCGAACAATTGAATAAAACGAGAATGTAGATGGTTGACTCGATTCGGCGAATGTATAGAGCTAGCGCCTCGCTTCACCTCGCCTCGTTCAACCTTGAGACGAGGCGAGCTCGCGAGAGTGTGGAGGAAGCATAAGACAAATACTTTGTACATAAATCTTAATTAATAGAATACATACTATGTTATATATTAATTAATTTAATATTGAAATTATGCATATAATTTTATTATTTTAAACATCTTTATTATGTTTTTTTAAATGATTTATCGTGATATAAATATACACGAAATCAGCAATTATACGTACACAGGTATATATGTCCTGTCGGCGTCATCAAAGGATTTAATATAAATCCTTAATAATTATAAATAGATGACTGCGGTGTATTTGATTTAATTTAATGAAATAATTTCGTCTCCGATCACTCTTGTTTAAGCTGTGGACTTGTACAGATATTCTGTTGTAAGCCAACGTTTATGTTAAACGATTTTATTTAAACTTAGAGATTTTAAAATGGACATAGTGACTAATAGATCGAAAGACTTTATTTGCTATGAAGGATTTCAATATATTTTTGATAGAATGAGCGCAGACAAAGTTACAAAATATTATAGATGTCGTAGGAGGGATATCAACTGTAAAGGGCGAATCCACGTATATAACGGAGAAATTCTGTTAAAAGGGAACCATGGTGGTCATGACGAGTCTCTTGTGGATGTAGAAGTAAGTTCAATTATAATCAATATTAAATGAATAAATCTACTTTATTTTTTATATTACGTGTTTGATAAATCAACAGTAAACATTCATTATATATAAGTAGTTAAATTTAAATATTTATATATCTTTTTTCACACATTGTGACAAAAAAAAAAATTGTTAATTTTTGTTTTGAAATAAATTATTAAAAATATATATTTTCAATAACAATAATGTCCTTTAGAGATTAAAATTGTTTACTGAAAAAAAAGTTGGATACCAAAATATCTATTGTAAAAATAGGAAAATTTTATCAAGTATATAAAATGCCAGTATTAACATTCAGCGAAAATTTCATATGTCTACGGTCATTTGCTTTAGAGTTACAATAATATCTAAAATCGATTTTTTCAAAAATTGATTTCGAGTAAAAATTCCAGTTTTTCCTTAATTTTTTTTTTTGTTTTTGTCGGTGCTTTTGAAAACTTCTGGGAATTTCAAAAAATGACCTCCCCAATGCACCAACTAGATTCACTTTCAAGCCAGAAAAGTTACTGAAGTTGAAAATCGAAGCATTATTTCGACTACTTCTCGTGTACACAGACACAAAAAAAAACACACATTATTGTAAAATCAATACATTCATCGCTCCGCTCAGAATCCAAAATATTATTATACATCCAATTACATTTTTTAGGTTGTAGTATAATTTCTCTTAAGTAACGAAGGGCTGGAATTTTATTGAATTTTTTCACTAAGTTCAATACAATTTCATCATGATCCTTATATTATAACATATATTATTTTTGGATTTGGGTCTCTACGAATTATTTTTTTTAACTTCATCTGTAAATATATTTAGTTTTTTATTGTATTAACTTTATTCAATAAATTTAATTTAGAAAATACTATCTGAATATATCTTTAGTAAATCTAATATTTATTTTTATTAGATAGCTTCAACTATTACAAAATTAGAAAGAAGAACAGCAGACACAATGGAATCACCAGCTGTAGCAATTAACCAGTGCATAGGTAATATAAATATAATAAACTATAACATATTATTTACAATTTACAAAATATTAGTTGATTTACTAAAACATGATGTAAATAACACTTAAAAAAAAAATGGATGTAGTTTAAGATCATATAGCATTACATAGGAGCATAAATATTAAATACTATTATTATGTAAAATGTAGTTAATACTATATATAGTTATTTCAATATTTATTAATTTACTTAAATGTATAATTAAATTAATTGTTAATTATTATTACTCTTTTTATGTGTTAGAATAGGTGATTATTATTACTAATATTAAAAAAATTATTTTTTTTAAGTAAAAATAGTTACCTAATTCAATATTTAGCATATATTAATACTAGTGTTAAAATACATTTATATTGGAATGTATTATAGGTATAGCTTATAATTTATTGATTTGTTTAGAAGGGTTATCTATTGCTGGTAAAGGAGCCCTATCATCTACCAACACTTCAAAAAAAAACTGTAAGACGGGTAGGTCAAAATGGGCCACAAATTCCTATTGCCCCTTTGTCATTATTGGATTTAGATATTCCAGACAGTTTTAAGGAATATGAAGTGGAACCCGGAGTTTATGAAAATTTTTTATTATGCGATAATGGCCCTGAAAACAATAGAATTCTCTTATTCGGCCGTCAAAGAGGTTTAGAAGTATGTTCTCAAATTATGTTGATAGTACCTACTCCTTATTAATAATCAATTCCAATTAATATTTTTAATTTTTTAATTTTTTAATTTTTGGATTTATTTTTAGATATTATCGACATCTGAACATTGGTTTGTTGACGGGACTTTCAAAATAGCTCCCACACTATTTTCCCAGGTATTTGTAATTTTAGGATGTAGAAATATAGGTGTACATCCATGCATTTATGCTGTATTGCCGAATAAAAGTCAAGCTACATACAACAAAATGCTTGTGCAAATACAAAATTTATCACCAGGCATCAATGCAGGAAGTATCTCAGTGGATTTTGAATTGGCAATCCACAATGCATTCAGAAATGAATTTCCTAATGTAGAAATTCGTGGATGTTTTTTCCATCTTCTTCAGAATTTAAAAAAACAAATTGGAACTGCAGGATTGATGGCATAAGCTGAATTATAAGATATAACAAGTACACATTTTTATAATGTATCATTATAATTTTTAGGTCTTATATGAATCGCTTTTTGTTAAAAGGACATTTGTTTCAACAGATAAACTTTTGGGAAATGATAAAAAACTACATAAATTCCAAAATATTGTGATTACGTAAAAAAAAAATTGTATGTGCGTTATTTTCATAGTGCTCTATATTTATACTGAATTTCGATACTGTACAAATATTTAATTTAAGTTCATTCAAGTTCAAAAGTGCTGCACAAGTGCCCTTTTAACAAAAAT
>PVMI01002415.1:0-10799 GCA_008528875.1 Aulacorthum solani | reverse complement strand
GATTTACTGATATTTAAGTTCTGAATTATTTAATTTATCCATCATTCAAGTTAAATAACGTTTTCAAATTTAAACCGGAAAAATTACTGAATTAAAACTCAAAAATATTATTTTTACAAAATATACATGTTATATATTACAATATCGACAGATTTATCACTCAAAAATAAAACCTTTATAAAAGTTATCAAATTAATCATTAAAAAAAAATATAAATATACAATGTATATATAAGGATAAGTCAGTAGGTACCATTTAAAAAAATATTATAAAATACCAAATTATAACGATGAAAGATAAAATAATTATGAATGTTTAGAATAAATATTATCTATATATGGTATAAGGACTTAAAACAAAATATAATTCCATACATTTTTTTTGCTTAACATTCAAAAATAAATAAAAAATACCGAAATATTATCTTATTGATAACACAAGCAAGCTGTATTGACTTATTGTATGGAAGGAAACATTAAATATTATTATACGGCATATTATGATGTAAGTAAATAAATTATTACCATTTAGTACCTACACATTTACACGTAACTATATTTACATACACGTACTCGTATTATCAACTTAATCATGTACATATGAGCATGGTTATGGTAGTTTAATTATGCGAATAGTTAATAATAAAAATAAAATCCTACAACCCTTAATGGATATCCTTTGTCGGCTAATTCTAAAATGTGTTAAGGTAATGTGCAACGTTGCTGATATTTTGTTTACGTTTAATTTACACAAGTAAACATGTGGGCGGGTTTTTGATGCACTTTACATGGACAACGCCAGCAGTTTGGGATGCAAAAAAAAAGAAACAATGATTATTAATAAGTAAAATTCTGCTCACGTACCTAACGTGCTTGTGTAAAAAGTCAGTGGTTAGTATAATGACAGGATAAAACAAAAACAATTTTGAGATTTCATAAAGAAAAAATACATATTTTAAGGTAACAAATCGATTTCATAACAATAATAAACGGTACCCATATTTATATGTAAGCATTTATAATTTTTAATTTTGAGATAATTGTTTAACTATGTCAACTCCTTAGGTTAAATACCAGCTATCTTATAACATGGTCTAACTTACACTCTAACATACATTATTTAAACAACTTTAATATGTATAGGGAATTTATGTGTATTGATTCATAATAATTAGATACGTTTTGACGGATTTCTAGACTTTAAGGTGGAGCTGAATTTACATAAATCAGGCAATATACCTTCGTTGAGTCTGGAAAAGTGACCATATATAGAGGAAAGGAATGTCAAAGGAACACCGTCTAGATAACCGACCAATAGTCGACAAACCATGGAGGGGTGTGAATTGAAAATTATCAGTAAAATTAGTTGATGATAAAACCACTCAAATAAAATGCAAACAGATTAAAATTTTCCTGCCAAGTTACAACAATAAATTGAAGAGGAAACGTGCACGGACAACGGTAGAAGAGTAAATATTTTTATGGATTATTCTCAAGAAATTCTTAAATGACGTGCAATCATTATGAAAAATAACCGTTTAAGCTTTAATGCTTCGCCTGTGTTTAATTTTTGTGTCGGAAGCTTAAGCTTTTATGTAACCCAAAACCATATTAATGAAAAAACGAACATTTTACATTGTAAGTGTTTTTATAATATTTATATAATTTATCATCACTTTCACATATAAAGACACCCCTGCAATAGCTCAACTAAATCCTGTACTAACTTTTTTTTAAGTTTTCCTTTGAGTCTTGACTTATGCAAGTTCTACTATATATTTTTACTTAGGTGTACTAGTCGACTTTGCTTTACGTAAAGAATTCATAAATAATTATGTATTTTGGTCTTTATCAACATGTAAAATAATTAAATGGAATATTCTAAAGACAATTAATATTTAAATTAATTCAACTTTTCACAGTTCAGTCTGAACAATAATACTAAATATATTCTTATGTACTAGTATGATAATTGTGATGTAGATTTAATTAGTAAATGTGGTGCAATGAACGAATTATATAGTTTTACTATGATTATGTTTGTTTTTGCCACTCATCACGTTTTTTAGTAAAAATTCTTTAATGGTCAATATTAAGAATGGTGTTTGATAGTTAATTTTATTTAGTATTAGTACTTTGAAGTTTGAAGGGTTCAAATATAATAAATTCCCAGTACATTTATTAATATTTCAGAGAGTGAAACTAATAGCAAACAGCGGGGAAACAGAAATATGGGACAAAGAGATTTTTTTTTTATTAAATATTGGTATTTAAACTCGATAAATAGGTTATTTGATTATTTATTTTTCTTAACCAAAGAAGCTTATAAATGTAAAATAAGGTCCGTATAATATGTTCTTATGGAAATTAAAAAATATTGAAGATTCATGTGGGTACAGTTTTATTTTATAGCAGAAATTTGAAGTTGAAATGTTGGTATATTCAATATTGACTTATAAAAGTTAATAACAGTAAAACAAATATAATATACTATGTCAGGATTTTGGTAATTAATAGGTCGACATAGCGTTTTTTTCATCGCTCCCCTGCAATTAATATTGATTATACAAATTCTTTCGCAAATGTTTTAGAAGTTTAGATCGCTATTAATAATTTATGTAACATAACAGTTGTTCCGCTAAAACAATAAATATGGTATGCATTTATGATACAATATAAATATATATGTATAATTGTTGTTACAGTTGTTCTATAATATTGTGTTGATTATTAAGAGCGATCATCGGTATGCGTACATGGAGATGGATAATATTATGTACATATTATAATATATTATAGTACTGCAATGTTATATACATATATATATATATATATTTATTTATATGTATATACACATGTATGGTAAATGACACGCGCAAGCACACATGTATCCATATACTCATTTAATATTGCGCTTTTGTTGTATTCGGATTGCCTTTAGTAGTTCACCATGTGTCTGTTTCATGCTATCCATTGTGGTTTAATTAATGGATAGATACATTGCCTCGTGACATTTTCTCTAATATCTATTTTCGTGACTATACATAAGGTGTCAGTGTACAGCGCATATATCGCCGTTGCTAAAATATAGTTTCACATCTTTAAACGCACTGTCTCACTGATTCAAAAGAATAAATTATTTCCAGCTAACTTAATCCTATTATTTATAATGCACGCAATAAAGATACACCAGCGAAAGCGATATAAGTTAGGTGCCTACCAACTGTTCTTTCTAGACATATTCTCTCATAATAAATGACGAGGTTTCTGATCTGATACCTACCACGCATAACGTTGCTTTTGAGCATGTTATACTTGTAATCAGACCGTTATTACATTATAGTTTGTGACAGTTGTATGAGAAAAGTTGAAAAATATCGAAAATAAAAATAGGTCTCGAAACGAAAACGCGTACATTATTTTAAACAACACAGTGTGTGTGTATTTTTTAAAATAATTTTAATAAAGTAATACAATTTAAGAAAAATATATTATAATTACCTTTTACAATATTCATAGTTTCTATTCCTTAATGGTATCGTTTAAAAGTACTTGTAATTATTGTCTATATTATTATTATGTTATTCCGACTCTATGAAATATTTTTAAAATTCTTTAAAGGAAATAATTTATTTATATTAAACAATTAGATTAAATAATAAACAACATAAATTCAGATATTGATCAGATATGTCGTCAATAAATATGAGAAATCACTAAACATATTAGAATTTAAAACAAATTAAGCGATTGCGAAGAATGATAAATCAACTATCTACACACAATCACACATACGTATATATTCTGTCTGATACATTTAAATTTAATAGTTAAGTTATTTTATTAAGTGCGTATCAAATTCACATATAACTCAAAGTTTCTAGTATCAAACTTTTCACTATAAAACAAAGTAAAGATATATTAGTAAATTATATAATATGGGTAGTAGTTTTTTTTTTTTTTTTTTNNGGAAACTGCCTCGGCGACTGAGGCCATTGGCTCCATTTTATGTACATAATTATACATTTAAAAAAAAGGCTTGTTACAGGGTAATACATTTTTACATTAAGTAGAAACTTATGACTATAGTGATATGGTTACAAAAATTAAAAAAGTAAAATAAAATAAAATAAAATATTGCATATTAAACTAATAGTAATATAGTTGAAGGGAATAAATTGTACATTTATACTACTTATTACATATTTATGTGAACAAATTTCTATATTTTCTTATGAAGTTCCGTATCCTTAAGAAATTTGAGGACATGGATAGTAGTGTATGTGTATTATAGTGTAGTAGTATACCAAAGTATATATCTGCATTTTTTTACTTACCCACTAATATCTTTAACTATTTGAATTCTGTAAATCATTTTGACTGCCCATAGTATTATGAAGGTAATTTTATCAATCCACTATAAATTATAATTGATATAACTTATACATCGTCATTTTTTAGTTTAAATAGGTATACCTAACTCACCACGTTCTAGTTATATATACTAATATTAGCGAAGGCAAACACTCATTTTTTGGAAAGTGTTAATGTTTTTAAAATATTCTTTTCTCTATTATGAATTTAATATTGTTATAATTTTTTTCCTTTTTTGAATGACAGCGAATAAGTTTTTAATTTTATACACCAAAGGTGGTTTTCGGAGAATTTCAATCGATTAATATCGACTTTCAAACGAGTAGTTAATTAGTTATCATACTTATTTAGCGTTAAGATAAGTGGAGTAGTGGCCTTTCATTTAACGGGGCACCCTCACATTATTGCGATAAACTATTTTTTTTTTAAACTTAAATTCAAAGCAATCTAAACGTATTGTTTCGTATTAAATATCAATTTACTTGTGGTACCCGTGTATTACATCAAGTGTGTATTGATTATTTAATAAAAACTGGCATAATCTTTTCGCCAAATGTGTGTTAGTGAAGTATACAATTATTTTCAATGTATTATGTTTTAATCGTCTTTACACTGAATTTTAAATGTAAATGTTATTTATCGTACTTAAAAAATTAATATTTATATAACTATAATTGTGTCGTTGTGTTATAGCGCTGTGTCGTTTATCCAATGATTTTTCCTAACCTAAAGATTATGGGATTAGGAAAGTGTCATCGGTAATCCTTGAGGACAAAGGACGTGGAAATACGAAAGGTCGGCGTTCGAGGACAGTCAAGCAAAAACAGAAGCTCCCTGGGAATTAGACTGTCGTCGATTTGTTGACGGGAAGGGTAGAGGTACAAGACAATTTCAGCCGGACCCCAAACTCACACACACACACACCCGTTGAACTTATATAATAACGTTTGGTTGTGGTGGTTATGATGATGAAGGCGCTGATGGTGTTGTTGTGACGATGAGGTGGACTCAAATATTTGGATCCCTCCCCACACATAGCCACCGGTAGTGGTTTTGAATTGCAAATTTGCTTCTCCTCGCTTCTACAAAGGTTAGGGACGATAAGTCTTAATTATTGTTAAAATGTATCATACCAAGCTCACTCGATCTGACGTTATAATTTGTTTTGTAAAACCTGACCAGCCCTTTTAGTTTTAATCCCCCATAAATATCTCTATACATCATAATTTCAGATGATTGTAATATTATTAAAGTGCTTACAAGACTTTCCCTCGGATATTTTTAATTTATTTAAACTTTACGTTAGGTTGGTACTTTAAGATTTGTATTGAGCGAGTACAAAATACAAACGAACATAAAAGTATATTTATAAAATTAAAACCAACGAATATATTATTATAATGTGGGTACCTACCTCCCTAGTATAAGATTCTACTATATTTTATGTATTATTATTAACTGATAGGTTATTATTATTCTAGTTATTATTATTGTATTCTTAAGTAACTCATAATATAGTTTTTAAATGAAAAACAAATTTTATTTGAGTTTAGCATGACATGTATGTTTTAGAAATTCTTCAACCAGTCACTAAGTTACTTTGTTTGTTTGCTTAGTTTTTGAACATTCAACAAATACAAAATCATTGGATTTCATGTGTACTCGTAGATCGTGTAATTGGAATTCTATTTGATGATAATTGTACCTGAGTTCTTTCATAAAAACACGAAACGTTGGTTGGTAAGTAAATGATTTGAGTCATGTGATGTATTTTAGTATACCTTTTTAGTAAGCTTTGTAATAATATTTAAGTTCATGTTATAGAAATATTATATAACTATAATATTATTACGAATCCATCCCCCTTGGTAGTAAAATTAATTTGCTCCCCTCAGACAAATTACATCGTTACTTTTGAATGTAAAACCTGTCAACATTAGTTGACTCACGCAATACAAATAAATACATAATATACCTATGTATTATATATGTTATATACAAATGGTATTTTTTTAAACAAAATGAAGACTATATTACTAATTATATACCAATAATTGTATTGTATATAATGTATATAGGTACCTACATAGAGGATTTATATAAAAACACAAGGAAGATAATAATAATAATAATCTGTATCACGGAAATCAACTCAATTTACAATAATGATATTTATAATAACAGTATATAATAATTAATAAATAACCTATGCTTTATAAAAATTACAAAAATTGTAATTTTTGAATTTTTATCTCTTTAACTTTAAACATGATTTGAGTATAACAATATTAAGATAATCAAACTAAAAAAAACAGTAACAGTTGTATTACCTGCTGTCATTAAAATGTTTATCGGAAAGCTTTCTAGTGTGCTAGTATTCTAGTTCTATATGCTGACATTTAATTAAATTAAATCGTATAATTGGCTTTTATAATTTCGATGATTCTTATCGGAGTAAGTGAATTTCAATTGTTGGTTTTTTAAATGAGAAACTTAAATTATACAGTGAACCATTTTTTCTGATGTATCAGAATTAAAATTCGTATAAAAAGTTTTTGAATTATTTGACTTTGTGTTCTAAGGTCCATTTTTTATAAGAAATAGAGGCTATGATAATGAATTGAAAATTGTCGTCATTTAATATTAATGTATCAATATTAATAATTTGTAAAAGCGATCCAATTTCGAGTCTGTTTAATATTTTTGTACAACCATTTTTAAGAACTATTGACCTTAATACAAACATTTTAATAAGCAAAACACTACTCACTCGAATTTTGAAAAAGTCACATCAATATTTTCAAAAATGTATCCAATAAATAATTTACAGTAAAAAAATTGCTGAGGGTCCTCATTTTAAAAACAGAAGTTTGTATTGCTACATTACACTTCTTAAATAGGAAGTACAAAAAATTAAAGAATTTAAAAGTATGGTCTTTGAGTTGAGTATCATATACTTAACAATTGCAAAAATCAGAATTTTAATAAATTCGTTATTAATGGAAAAAATGGTGGTGAGCATTCTTGGTTAATCACTCTGTATATAAATACATTCCGGAATTACAAATATTATACATTCATATTCGATTTATTCTTAGTAAATCATCATAAAGGTCTAAAACAACATTTATTTAAATGAGCGATTGCTAATTATATCATTATTTATTGTGGATGTTTTTCTATAGTATTCATAGAAAAAGATAAAAAATAATAACTAATATAAATGCATCGTTATTAAAGATGAATAGATTCCTCTCCTCTCTTGAAAAAAAAATACAATAATCTTTCTACGATTTCTCGTGTCTCGGCCTCGACTGTAAAAATAATCAAAGCGAAATGGGTAGAATAGTGCTTATAGTATCTTTATCTTATTCGTACATACTAAGCAAAGCGATAAGTGTATTGGTTTTACGATGATGTTTATTTTTTCATCACGTAACTAAGTGACTTCTTCTGTAAACGATTTTTGACCGTCTGAATTTTATTTTTTCTAATGCGTATCAGAATCACGTTGTTCATTGATTGTTTCGCAGATAGTTTTTGACATTTTTAACGTGATATTACAGAATAAATCAAGTAATTTGTACCACTGTGGAGGTATTGAACATCTCGAGTGTCGCTCATAAGATGTTCACTTTTACAGAGTGATTGCTTTGGTTGCTATTGATGGTTTGACATCAACATAAAATGCAACTGTATACTTCGCCATATTATAAAATGTTATAAGAAAATATTTTATTGCCATATTTGATTGAAAATTGCCAGTTTTTTTAGATTCTGTGCAGATATTGATTTTTTCTTTAAACTATACTGATCATTTTCCCCCATAATATAATTGTAACCTGTAACTATAAAATAATTGATGTTTTGTTTGCTTACCGATTCAATAATATATTTGTTTAAAACTTTTTAAAAATTCATTTTTTTTGCGGAAGGTTTTGCGAAATGTCTAGAAATATACTGACAACGTAGATAGATTTAATTTTCGACTAAAACATGTATAACGATCGTGGAATGTAATTATTATGCCATGCTTCATTTTATTTCTTGTTTTAATAAACTATAGTATTATGTTGAATATTTTACATTGAATATTGAATATTCATAGTAAATACTAAAATATTTTCTCATAGTTTTTGTTATTTTTTATTTTATTACATGTTAAATTATGAATTTATATAGAAACATTTTTATACCACACTCGAAACTATTTTACCTTCATAAATTATTAAATTGGTAATAAAATATTAGAACAGTATTTTGAGACCAATAATAAAGTTAAAGTAACTAAGTGAAATATTGTTATTTTACTAAATTTTGAAGTTGTAGATAACTAGAAAGTGGAAATAGAACATGAGCCGAACCACTTGATAATTTTTTACTTGATGATGGACCTTAAGGTAATATGACGCTAATTCATGAATTTTCAAAACGACTTCTTATGAGTAGAGGGTGTCTACAAAGAGTGTATTATATTTTAACGGGTAGGCACACTGAAATTCCTTAGTAACGCTTTGATCACGAAACATGCTTTTGCTTAACTATATTATGTCATATACAAATTCTATTCGTATTTCAATGAAGTCTGAATCAAATCATACACCTACCGTCCATATAGAAAACCTATTAGATGAAGATTTACCAAACATTTTTTTTAATGTATAAAGCTTGAATTTAGTATAAAAAAATTATTATTGTAACGACCAATCTCTCATTAGAATTATTTTATATATTTACCGCAGTTTTTTTTTATCCACCTTACTTTAATGATAATAAGAACAATACTATGTTATAAGTACCTCATAGAGTACTATATTACAACTGTATGAGGTGTCTACTGGCTCAAGTAAATGCAAAATATGGAGTTTATTTGGAAATATTATTTTCTGTGTTTAATAATTAATAATATTTTAATATATTGTATTATTACAAAACAAATGAAGCAACTATTATTTTATAAGAGCAGTGTATTTTTTTTATTCAAAATAAATAATTTAATTACAAATTGTTTGTACATAGGTATGTGTTGATTGGTTGGTATAGCAATATTGAATCATGTACATCTTAATATGTTCTTATCAACTAAATAAATTAAAAATGTAAATTGTGATTACAATAGATAAATTAAGATATTTACAAAATAATATAATTAAAATATTGTGAAATACTAGTTTAATGTGTTTTTGAGATTTTAATTTAACTTTGAACGCAATTAGTAATAATGCTGATACATAATGAAAAAATCTATGAAAATAAATAAAATAAAAATAAATACAATAAAATGTCCAAAGTTTAGTGGGTACTTATGGTTTTTTAAAATTTGAGAAAAAAGTTTAAATGGAGAGTTAATTGAAAGAAATGTTTTCCATGTCTTGCAGGTTATCTTCGATTAATTTCAAGAAAGAAGTTAAATTGTTAGTGCTATGAAGTGTGCTATACAAATGGATATTGAAATATTGCAAGTGTTATTTTTTTTAATAAACTTTAGAGGTGACATAATTTGAATCTTGGTGCGGAATATAAGGAATATTGTTTGCGCAAACTGTACCAGCCAAAGCGGTATCAACAGTTGCGAAGAAAATACGGAAGTTGATATCGTTGAAGTTAAGTTTGGACAGTAAATGAACGGGCATTCTATCAGAAATAACCCAAACGTTGCTTAACGAATCTACTTTGACGTCACTGGGGAAGATCAAAGCTTCATCATCGACGTCTATAATTCCCAAATTTTTAGGTTCATAAGGAAGTCTAGAATTCCAACATCCTACAGCATTTCGGTCGATCAAATTGAAGAAAAGAATTCCGTCGTCGTTCATGTAATGTGAAGTAATGTGACCTCCAGGTCCTCTGGACGGCAATACAACGAAATCGTGAAATATTTCTTCTGAGGTGAGCTTGGGATTACGTAAGATTTCTGTAGAAACGGCGAATTCGCGGTTGCTGGCTAGTGGGTGGAAGAATAACAAACGGAAACCACTTTCGGTTATTGGCGACAATGTGATACCAAATATTCCTTCCTCTCCCCATTGGAAGTTGATACCTAGAAATTTAAAATATGCAAATAAAAACAAATGTATTCAATTATAGGAATAAGTAAAATATTTCCCAAATCTTATATTTTAATATTAATATAACGTTTTGACCTTTTGATAAAAAAAAATTAATATCATTGGAAAATAGAATATTTTTTTCATTTTATAAATAATTACATCGTACCTATTGAATATAATGTTTATGGTCACAGATTCTGATTAAAAATAAACAAATTAATGATTATACATTTTTTTTTTAATTTTCATTTTTTTGATAAAAATAAAACATTTTAACATGATTTAGTTGTTTTATGAACTGTTATTTTATTTTAGGGTTTAAGTACAGTGAGGAAACTATTAATATTATTATGTATTTATTTTACAGGTTTTATCA
>PVMI01002405.1:0-25322 GCA_008528875.1 Aulacorthum solani | reverse complement strand
ATTTTAAAAATACAGTAATGCTCAAAATTTGTATTCATTGGCGAATAAGCCCATAGAAAAATCAGGATTTTCTCCGTAGGCCCCCATCAATATTATACTCAGAGCCCCAATCCCAAAAAGTTTTTAAAAAAATAAGATAAAAGTAAATTTTTATAATACTGTAATATAATACCGACTGGCTGTACAGTATTAATGCTTATTTGTAATATTTGTACACTTCATTAGAAGTCTCTGTAAAATAAGCTTTGAAACCCGTTTAAATACATAGGACATACCCATTGTGCTGTATGTACCATTGATTAAGTAAATTACTTAATATATTTATATATTTAGTATTATTTTATTTTTTTAATTATATTTATTTATTTATATATTCACTATTGTACTAAAACTAAATAACGTATAAAATGTAAAAATAAATAAATATGTTCAATGTTTGGATGACAAAAATAAACAACCATAATAATAATTAATATGTTTATAAGTATTATATAGTATATAGTAATTTAATGAGACTAGTACATAAAAAAAATTGTTATTATTTTAATAGTTATATTTTTTTAACAATTTATTGTATAGTATACTCGTATATATTTTATGATTTGGTTGTAAAAAGTATTGAGAGCAAAGAGAGCATTTTTTTTATTTAATATATACAGGCCTTATTCAGTATATACTGGTAAAAAGTACCTATCTAAACATGGATCAAATAGTTCATTAAAGTTAAAATGTATGAAAAAATGTCTAGCTGACTGTGTGGCGTGTACTTTATAATGTCTAATTTTGAAATACGAATGACATTCAAACAATTTGTTACATGTCAGAAACTATCCAATGTCCAATAAGAAAATATAATGGAAGTTAGAAGAACCTTACCAATAATAATAAAGATGGTTAAATCTCAACGCTTGTTCCCCCCACTAAAAATCTTAATCTCAAAGAACAAATTATTACTGCCAACTTTTAAAATTAAACTTTTTATTTATAATAAAATGCTTCTAAAACCAATATAGGTTCCAACTTAGGAGATTGGCTAAGAAATCAAATTCAAACAAAATTCAAGCATTCTAAAATATCACACTTCTTAAGATTACAAATTCTCAGTACCCTTTGTCTCTAACCTGATCATCTACAAAGACCTTGGCATTAAAACAATCGAGGAAGAAGTGTAGCAATCTTTCATAATCGTTTCTTAATTAGAATTGAAAACCCCAAAAGTCCATCGAAAATATTTTGTCTATCTAACGTCTTGATGTCTAACTGTACGGTTTCCCCGTATATTGGAACAGCACGGCATCGAGACGCGTAGACGCTGACCTGCATAGTTCGAACCGGTAGTGACGCCGAAAGCGGTCACTGAAGGGAAAAGTACCTTAACGTATCAACCCCTATCTATGTGTTACCGAGGGGTGTACCACTGACCACTGTACCTATTATTAATCACACAAGCACAACTATGTTTTTATTTCCTACCTATAACATATAATTATTGTGTTTGTTGTATAAATAGTATATTATTTCTTAACAAAATATAATTTAATACAAAAAGGGTTAAAATAATTTTCACTATGAAAGGAATTTGATATATACTTATTTTAATTTTTAATATAGTTTTAGGTTCATTCTAGTACATAGTTTGTACTACAAATAATTAATATGTAAATAAGAATTCTAATTAAATTTGTTGTTAAAAATTAAAAATTATTATAATTCGCAACTATATTATAGTTTTTAGTTGTATTAATGCTAAATATTTCATATAAACTTAATTTACGTTTTTAATACAAAGTTGAGTTTGTTAAAATTGTATAATTGTATAATATAGTATGGTATATAGGTATTATAGGTGTACCCATATATATTTTTTACAGGAACCCTTGTGTTAAGCTGTTTAATATCCATCGACAAATAGTTTCATATTGACATATCTTATAAACTTCACTTAACTCCCCAGACACTTACCCAACTTTCTAGACTTTCAATAAACTTTTGAATATTTGTACAACGTTCTAGAGTCAATAACTCTTGTCTGTAATCCGGTAATGATGAAATAACTATACTAAGATTTATGAAAAGTATACACGTTTTACCGTGACGCTACGTTAAAATAGTTTTCTTCACAGAAATATTGTGAGATATTTATATTAAGAATAAAATTACTATTAAAAATTGTATAAATACATAAAGAGCTAGAACGCAATCGATTATGCTCGTATAAAAGTATACAAATGTCAAGTTTAAGCATTAAATTGTTTAAATAGCTTAAATTAAATAGAATACATACCGATCGAAAAAAAAACTATTAATTAGTAAATTCTACTCTTTACTTATGAATTATGATTATAGTTAATATTATTTATGCACTGATTAATAATAATTACAACTTTGTCTTTGATACTCAAAAATAATAATTAATAAGTTAATAGTAGAACAATAGAACCATAAACGATATTTAAACAATTTGACGCTTGGAGCAATACAAACAAAATACTGAAAATACTGTTAAAAATGTATACCTTCTTAAAAATAAATGTTAATTTTAATAATACTATACACATTAAATTAAATATTAATATATTACTTATAGTTTTATATAAAATACATGAAGTATAAATATTTATTTTCAATTACCTGTGAATCTTTTAACGATAACTTGTCGGCCAATCGTTTTCTATCTGGTTTGCTGATATACTTTTGCACTTGAAACCGACGTTCCAAGCCCTTCCGTTGTGCGTCAGAGAACACAGCCCGTCGCATCATGCCTCTCCGTGGTTTTCCCCTGTTATTTCCACCAACCACTACACCGTTCATTACGTTTAAGGTGTTGTTGTTAGTGCTCATTAGTAGCATGGTTGTTGCTGATGGATGATGCTGATGATGGTGCAATGGCGTAATTCTATGATGATGTGCAGTCGTTCCGGTTATATGTACAGATCCTCCTCCGTTTGCACTGGATCCCCCACTATAAGGCCACGTGGTGGAAGATGAAAAAGGCGATGGAGGAACAGAAGCCAGAGAGTTCGATGTTCCGTTGTTCGAGCTAGATACTCCATTTCCATTTGATCGGGACTGCATCATGAGGATTTCATGATGAGTGTGAGGATGTTGATGAGCTAAATGATGGCGATAATTGTACTGAGGGTGTACTATAGGGAACCTGTTTATTCCAGCGCCATTGGGTCGTCCCGGGCCTAAAAAATAGTTGAGAAAAAAATATTTATAACCAGTATAATATGATGTATGTACCATTATCGACGATTGTTTAGTAGGCATATTTCCCAAATACCACAAGTACCAATTAAGCTTGTAAAGTTGTCATGACTTACTATTACCTATCAAGATCAAGTTTAAGTACCTATATTAAAAAAAAATACAACTTTAAATCAAATATATTTTAGAAGTAAAATTCAAAATATTGAATCATACCTATATTTTATATACCTATAAAGTATAAATGCCATAAGAAATCTATCAAACCAGTTGCTGTTCAATCTTGGTGTCGATCTTGCTTAATTGGTTTTATGTATTTACTTCGTATACATTGTACATTAAATTGTTTCAGATAAATATGGTTTAAAGAGTGATGTACCTTTTTATAAACAAATTAGGTACCTTGTAAGGCGAATATAATGTATTGAATGTGAGGCCAACAATAGAACCTATTATGTGGTAATATAAATTGTATGTATTTTTTTTTTTTATGGAATTAATTAATGTGGACACAATGTTTTGCTTTTTGAATGTAAGTAAAACAACAAGCAGCTTGGGAGAGCAAATGGACTGCAAGCCCTGCTAGTTACATTCTCCAAAATATTACTATTGTTTAACTCGACTATTCAGTGTATAAATAAATAATAATAAATAACCACAGAGACGGTGTTAATAATAATATAAGCAGCCGCAGCCGTTACCTTCTCATCTTATTATGATTATTACTGCGTTATGTCGACGCCACATTGCAGCGACAATATTCGCGCCGCCAACAGCACGTGTTGCAATAATAATAATAATAACAATAATAATAATAATAATAATAATAATAATAATTTTTATCCTGAAAATAATTCAAGTGTTATACTCATTTTAGTCACGGACCTATGATATTATGCCGGGCAGCAGAATGTTACACTGCTATCGCCTACGTTATAGTAGATGATTTTTAATTATTTATTATTATTATTTTTTATTATTGTATAAAGAAGGGGACGACGAAATATATACACTATATTATAAAAAAAAAAACAGAAATGCAATCCGGTGCAACAGACGCTAATAACGACAACAACACTAATCGGTGGGCAGTGTGTGCAACTGACTTCAATAGTAAGAAGAATACGGTGGAAGGGTCCCTTTTTTGCGGCTGCATTGGATTATTAAATATATTATAATAAGTGAGTGGAAAAGAGATGGGAACAAGGGTAGTGCTGAGGGTAGTATGTAGCGCGTGCGTTTGACAGGTTCGCCCAGGGGTTGGCGGCGGCGAATGAGTTTGCTGGCGGAACCGGGGAGGTGTATTAGAACAACAGCGATGTAGAGCGAGGGGTAGGTTGGAATCACAGCACTCGATTACACTGCGCCGGGACGGGGTGAAGTCGGTTATTTCTCTTGTTCGCGCATTCTATATTATTTTCCTTATTTTTCCATTCTTCTCAAATTCGTCTCTATATTTATTATACTCTCTTATACAACTCCCAAGTTCTCGTTATAATTTTATTGATTATTATTTTTCATTTTTTTGCTTTTATAATAGGTAGGTAGGTACCTTATCGTATTCGTGTGTATATATACAATATATTATATAGAACAAATATGAAATAATAAATAATGCACGGCGATTAGACCAACGATAATGGTCGTTTAAAATGCAATGTAATAATAAAATATATAATATTATATGATTATACGAATTGCTGTTAGTTGGTGCATATTATACCGCTGTGTTGTAGCTGCGTGTGCTGCCGATGACATTTCAGTCGAACAGAGGCCGGCGGCACGTGTCGGCCAGTCGCTGTAGACGCGACTGTACGAGTTTATGTTTACGACATACGCGAATGCGTTTAACGATCTATTTTAACGCGTGGTATCATTCGTCAAAAACATATCCACGTAGATCGCATATTACTAGTCTGTTTTTGATTTACGGTGTTCAAACTTTATAATAACGATATAAGTATTGAAATAATAATATATTTATATATGTATATATCATGGCCTTAAATACGATAATAGGTGGTAATTATAAGAGAAATTATTATTGTTAGCAACTGTGCAACATTCGCTTACCCCCTCAACGAACTCTGGAGGCAAACGATTATTTTATAATTAATGATTATTGTATGAGGTATATGTTTTTTGGCACCTTCGAAAGGATCGCACCGTTCGAGAAAAACATTTTTCCGGGTCAACGGGAAATTATATTATTATGAGTTTTTGTTTTTTTTTTCTCTAAAGTTATAGGAACAAACTAACAGAAACAACAAACTTTCTGTTATAGGTATACTACTACTAATACCATCATCGCTGTACTTTATATATCACATTATATGATATACTATACATCATTAACGGTGAAGATTACAAATTACTTTAAACAAAATTTAAGTAATTAATCATTTCATACGGCCTGACGTTGGCCCAGCAGCAGCTATAATATATTATGATATAATATATAGGTATAATTATAGTAACTAATTAGGTTTAAATGTTGAATATAATATATGATAATTAATCCGTATAAGAAATTATATTAATATGCTATAATTACCGGGATTAGAAGAAGATGAAGTGGACGTGTTCGACAGTGCGGTGGAATTGCACAAACTTGCGCCGACACCGCCAGAACTCTCATTGGCGTTTTTTGCCAGACCGCCGCTGCTCGATGGTCCACTGGATGCCAAATTTGCAGCAGCTGCGGCGGCTAGAGGAGGCAGCAATGCGGAGTTGTGGAGATTCCCGTTGGAGCCCACATTGGGGTTTGAGGCGTTGGTGGGCCTGCGTGCGATGGGCTTGGCAATGGTTCGGAGAGATTGTGCAGGCTGCGGAGCAGTGGTCACTGTGCTGGTGGCGTCCGTCAAGAAGGTGCAAGTGGGTGGTGTATTCGACGCGGTGGCATGTAGACAAGACGACGGAGGTGTCGGTGACGGACTGCCGGTTGCCGCGTGTACCCGGTTTTGGTGTAATTGCTGCTGATTCTGCTGATGCTGTTGTTGTTGTTGTTGTTGTTGTTGTTGTTGTTGTTCTTGTTGTTGCTGTTGCTGTTGTTGGTGATGGTGGTGGTGTAGAGCAGCGACTGAAGCGAGATGATGGTGATGGTAAAACATTGAACCTAAAAATATGAACAAAAGCATCATACTCACATATCTACTTTTTTTCAAAAATAAACTCATGCTTAGGTCCTAATATTATGTGGTCAAAATGGAATATTAATAAACGCATACCTAAGTATTCAAAGTATAATTTCAAGTGATTTTGAGTGAGTACCATTATTGCTTATTTGGAAGTTACTTGTTGAGTGTTGTGCAATTGTGATGTTACATGTTACACACCTACTATGGATAATATAAAATTGATAGGCCACCACTGATCCTCTCCCGGACGTTCCGGAATGATAAGCTTATAAGGTAATATATTTTGTATAGGTACCACGAACAATTTATTTTTTATTTTAAATTAATAACTATTGTACTTTTGTTTATCATTAATGGTAATATTATGTCAATATATACTTCTGTTGAAACTTCAAAAAGTTGCAACCGATTATATCAAGAATTAACTACAGATTAAACCAATATGGTTACCTGTTGTAACCATATAGTACCACACCCTCGCATGACGTGACACACGGCGTAGCTGTCTAATCCAGCTTTACAGTAGAATGATTACCTATTAGTTAGTACTTACTACTGATAACAATGGTAACTTCAGGAACGTTGCTCCATAAGTGCTTAGCATACAGATTTCTATGTGGCCTTAATATATGTAATATATTAGTATCTAGACTCTCTAGGGATTGTCAATCATTTATATTTATTATCTATGGTATATACTTATTTGTACACACAAAATGTAATTTAGTACTATGTATTATATAGGCATATAGCTGCCACCACTACTCATACGATTTTCCAATAAAACCTATTCTGCTAGGTATTGCAACTACCACAAGTTATAAATGTTATAACACAGCGTCACATTATTGTAACAGAATGTTGTAAACCAATAGACAAAATAAAGAGTAAGACACATAAAAGCGATGTACGACTGCCAATACAAGTAAATTATCTTAGTATTGTCACCTTAAAAATATGAAATTTGGTATGAAAAAAACAATTGCCGTGGGTTATTGACCATAATATTCTGTCAAAGAGACGAATATGTGGGTCCAAATTATACTTAAAAAACATATTGTAAATTAGAAATTTTATGAAAAATCCTGTAAAAAAAAATAAATACCTAGCCTAGTTAACCTAGGTATATAGGTACTTATAACTACCTATATGGGCTAGTATGCTTGTCGTAGGGAATTGGTATGTTGATTTTATATCGGATGTCTTAAGCATTAAGTTTAGCTTTAGCAGACCAATATTAGCTATTAATACTATTGTGTCTTACAGATGACAACATTGTCCAAAAAAATATAGCTCAATGGTGACATACGGTAGCCGAAATAACAGAAAACTACAGTTTTTTATGCACATATTTAACGTTTTTGGTTATCGATAGGTGTCCAATGGTTTAATTTTTTCAAGATAACATCTATAATTTAAAATTGATACTTTCAATAAACATATATGCTTTAAATTTTTCAATATTAAAGGATGAAGAAGATGTTACATGTTATTGATGTTAAAAAATATTATTTTACTACGAAAAAAACTAGTAGGTGAAATTAATCATAATAGGTATATACTTCATATTTAAAAATGTAATCATTATCAGTGTAAGTATATACTATATTAATATGAATGTATTTAATTTCAATACGATCGTTGTAGCATATATGCATAAGAAAAATCCAATTTATATAACATAATATACCATAAATATGAAATACCTATACCTAGATTATAATGTATTGAGGTTGCATATCAAAACAAAAATAGTTTTATAGAAGGTGTATTTATCTTGGTTCTATAATAGTAGTATAAATGTAAATGATAAATTAAATCAAATTCAGTTATTATTTTAAACGAACTAATTGTTCTCTGGCAAAATACCTAAGCCGCCGACAGGGATATTATGTAAATACTGTAAAGATGAATACAATTGTAAAACAATCAAAAAAGCTACCTCTAAAGTCTAAAATAAATTACAACTTTTTCATTCTGAGATTTTGAACTGTTCTTAGTTTCTTACATTAGAAATAGTGAAATGCCACGCTATAGTATTATAAAAGCAAACTGTAGATTATACATCAGATTTAGAGGTAAATAAACACACATTTTTAATTATTGATTTCCAAATTTTGTGTGAATTTTATCATAATAATTGTAAAATTATATAATTATTTTTCAAAAAGACAAAAAGAGCTTTGTATACTTTTTAAAACTTTTAAGATTGTACAAACAATATAAAATTGTCTTAAAATTCAAATAAATTAAGTACCTATCTATAGAAACTACATATATTAACAATTTGATTATTTTAATCACCTCTAATTAACAAATAGTATAAAGTAATTGATCCGGATTATGTTTATCTAATGTGTATCATATGCACAACATAACAAATAAAATATTTGTGAAGTGTGGATTCTGGGTCAATATTAAATCAAATTGTTTTATACTATCAAAATGAAATAGGAGAGTATTATTTGTGACTTTTATACTTGATATATGAGTAATGAGTACATAGCTACTACTATATATTTTGTACAATATATAATATATATAATGTAGAATGTAGATTGTAGATTTTATTTAATATATGACATTCGATAACACAATAATTTCTAGGAAATAAACCTTGATTACATAGCCATCATGCGGAAAATATAATATTGCAAACTAACATTTAAAAAATGATCTTACAAAAATAAGAAATTACTAATAATAAATAATAATATAACATATTATCTACTATCCAAGGCGTGATTTGATGTTTACGATTGGGAGGATAGGGAAAATTATTTTTTTAGTGATACACTTTGTCACTTTACTTAATAACAGAATTAAGAACAACAAAAAACGTAATAAAACTGCATACATTTAATTTACTAAATATAAAATATAATTTCCTTTTTGTAAGGCGAAGTTTTTCACTAACCTTATATGTACTTAATTCTTCTTCTCGTGGGTAATAGGTATGCCATAATAACAAGGCCACTAATTATTAGGATAATAGTACTATTTAGTATTTATAAATACTATTAATTTAAGAAATTATTAAAATAATTAAAAATATTATGTTGTTTCAAACAAACCAGCAATTTGTACGTATAATAATTACAAAACAAAAGTCAGTGCGATCCATTCCCCAAATAACGGTGTAAATAAGACTCTATAATTAATATTAGTTATCCTTAGAAATAGATGCTGATCCACCAGTGGTTGTTGACAGAATATATTATAATATAGTCTATAAGTACCTACATATATAAATAAGTTATACGTTCTATACAAACATACAGTTACAATAGGTATACATTTTACAAAATGTATTTTTCTAAGTTATTTCATGATATTTATATACAGCCTATAATATATCAACTACTCATTTAGGTATATTATTAAATCTAAAATTGTTCTAAAATAAAATATAAACTAATAGTACACAAGAAATAATTGTATAGCTTAACATTAAATACACATGCTTAATAGACCTATGGCATAAATAAAAATGCTAGCGAATCGTATTTCATTTTCCTTGTGTTTACTTTATAATAATCGTGGTGTTTCGTGTCATTCCTGTGTAACTCTATACAAAGATCGATTGACTAACAGAATGTATAAATGTATATAATAAAGTCAGCTAAATCGTAGCTTAAACATTGTGTACAAATAGTTTTATGTTACTATTAGTACTAAAGAGCTTCAATAGCAATATTTCAGCTGTATTTGTGTTATTCTACATTATGCCCCAAGTAAAATAATCGATTGTGCATTGTGTACAGTGTACACAATATTATGAACGAATATACGACGTACATTAATGTAAACAGAGAAGTGTTAATAGTGCTATAGTCAGATGTGCAGTGTTTACTATTAGATTATATCTTATCACCTACTTATATGTCATTGACAAAAAAGGGTAATAAATAAAAATTGTCACATTTATAATAAACATTTCATTCTTGAACTAAAAAAAATATCATAATTTAGTGTTAAAAATGTAAATTATTACCGTTTTTCAACTAAAGGATATTGGTATTTAATTCATACATAAATATTACTGTGAATATGTCAATACGTGTGTTACAATAATAATAATAATAATTGTTGCAGTTTTGTACTTAAAAATATATTATTATTATTATTATTATTATAATGTATAGAATGAGATAAATGTGCAAAAACGGCTGTGAATGACAGCACTAAACGGCTAATGCTATAAATTAAAGAACACTCTGCTTTCTATATATACCCGTTTGGGGAATAAGAAAAAAATGAAAGTTGTAGCAAAGGAAAAAAGAGAAAAGATCGAACGACAGTCCCGCCCATTATCACCATAATAATAATATACTTCAATATTATTGCACCCATAGGTCCTTTATAATATTAAGCATTTATACACGTATAATTTATATTGTACCAAAGAAATAAATAATGCTTTTAGAAGTGAAAATTAACTATATTTATATGTATTGTTATGTACCTACCTATTATGTAAGTATGTAATTGACCACATATAGGTACTATAAGCAAAAATGTACAAAATAAATGTATTCTATTACATTTTGTTTAGTATTTTATACCTTCCGAATATTACACTCTTTATTACAGGCCTTTACCAATATTTTAAGTTATAACTACATTAATATTCATTCAATACTATAATTGAATAATAATATGTTTTGAAACGACGAATTCCTTGCGTAGAGCTTTTAATATTACTTATATTACTTTTCCATTTTAACCGAACTGCTCTTATTAGTGATTACTTATGTTATATGACGTTATTTAGTTATATTTATTAGTTTGTTAGATGATTATGGTACCTACTACTTTATAGTTATTATGAAGATAGTCCGTTCCACTTACCCGAAGGCGATGAAGCGGAAGCTGCTGCGGCCGCGGCTGTAATTCGCAAAAAAGCAGCAGACGCCAAATGTTGGCTGTGCTGTTGACCGGTGTCATAAATATTTTGTTGTTGTGGCATTATTTTTCCACCGTACCCAAAACCACTGGACCCGTTACTCCCGTTGCTTCCGGTGCTACAGTTGCTACTAGTACTATTGCTTCGCCCATTAGAACATCCTCCGCCACTGAGAATGGCGTTTACGCTGAAGTTTAACGACGACACTGGCATGGTTGACGTTGAAGTAGGAGTTTGGGTTGATGTTTGTATCGCAGATTGTTGATGTTGATGATTCATAGTTGTGGATAGGTATATTGAAATAGGCGGCGGTTGGGTTTGCATTGATTGCATTTGTGAATCTTCCACCAAAACTTTTAGTGATGATGCTTCTTTATCTGCTGTTAACATTAATAATAATGAATTAATGAATTAATATACCGATTTATGTTACAAGATAAACAAACAATAATCAGTTTTAAGATTTAAAGGTACCTACATGGAAATAAATAACTACCATATAAATCATATAGGTACCTATAGATATTACTTAGTAAAAATGTATTTTTTATAATAAAACCAATAAGAATTAAAAATAAAGTGATAAGTATTATAATTATTCCTGGGACATTTGCAATATTAAGTTATTTCTAAATTATTAAATCTACAAATTAATGTGGTAAAAATAGTTACAAATAAATTCTGATTGAAATTATAATATTATTGTTATCTAAACCTTGAAAGCTATAATAAACCTGACTAATTGAATACCTATACTACTAATAGTAATAAGTAGGAAACTAATAACTAACAACACGTATAATATACTTGAAAGTTAATCTGACTATTTGTGTAATGAAATTAAGAAAACTCTGATTTTCCAAGAGTATACGATTTACCTACCGTGTTAATTGTTATTTAAAATAAAATGTTAAATTAATATTTTATCTAATTTTATGTTATTTATAATTAAATAATTATTTATAGCGTTCACGTTTAATATTTATAAAACAGTTACCTGCATCCAATCACAATCTACTTTTTAAATTATGCTGGTATCAGAAATAGAGAAAATAAATATGTTAAACCTACTTCTATCCAATCTAAGAATATGATCATACATATACCTAACTACATTTGTTTTTGTTATTAAAATGTAATTCACTAAATTAATACTTGCATGTTGATAAGTAAGAATTTGAAAATATTAAAAAAAAAAACAATTTTAAATAATTTAAATAAAAAAATTTAGCTGTAGGTACCCCGATATTACGATTATATTCTACGTAAATTTGTTAACTGTTTGACTAATTGTGAAATATCAAATCATGGTATATTAATCATACATAAATTGTTTTATACAATTCTAGATAGTTATTGATTTTCTTACTTTCTCTTTTTTCAATATCACTATCGCCGCTAGTATTAGTGCTGATGCTCTCTTTTTTCTTAGCTGTTCTCCTTCTAAAAGGAATAGTGCATTTACGTCTTTTAATTCTGTAGTGTTCCGCATCGTATATTCCGTTAACATCATCTTGTTTTTCTTCTTTAACGTCCATTACAGGGGATGATAGTTGTATCTCTTGTGGGCTACAACTTCTACTTTTGCCTTCACTGCTGCTACTATTATTACTAGTATCTTCATTGTCGTTATCTTGTTCAACCAACGGATGTGATGGGGGAGATATAGTTGTTTGTACGTCACTAGTATCACCCGAACAAGATATAAGTAAATTGTGTATGAGAAATGATGTAGAGGACCGTGATCGAACGCTGCTGGTACACCACCGACCATTTCCGGTAGTCCTCTGACGTCTCTGATGCTGCTGTTGGCAATCTTCGATATTATCCCCATTTTTCAATTCGTTATTTTTATTTGACGATTGATTATCAGTTGTAAATGTGGTAGAAGTAGTATTCTCCATCAAATTAGTTTTATGAAAACCAAATGTAGGAAATACTGATAAATATATCTATAGAAAATGGTTTTAAATTTACTTTAGTAATGAATACATATAAATTGAAGGTAATATCCTATTTGATGATCATAGATGATGTTACCACCGTAAGAATCGCGTGCCAATACTTTTGTTTAGCAACATTTTCACACGTATTTCACAATATAATATAATATATTTATATATATTATAAAGCGGTGGCTATTATAGGTATGTAGTATATAGTATATACCATTGTAACATAATTTAAATTAAATGAATATAATATTTAGAAAAACCTTTTTATTTTATTTTTCTAGTATACGAGGAATCCTTCATAATCCTTAATCGCAGGATACACATTTATTCACCACACTGGAAAACTATTATCCGCACAACTGCTAACAGTAAACTATAAAGTACATAATTACACACACAACAATTTGATTATTATTATTATTAAAATTATTTTGTTTGGTATTATCAATAATGTTAAAATATTATATACATGATAATACAACAACGGCGGCTGATTTCGCACTGATTATGACACTGGCAGTAAACGGCGGTGGTCTTCTCTGGGCCTTAATGTTTTTGGCCACCACCATCATTGTTTTTCCTCTCAGTCAACTTATTCCCGCACCCCCTTTAAGCAATAGAAGGGGATGAAGTGGTTGCCACCGGGTAGAGTGAGATGAGGGATGCTGTACTGACGATAATTGTCGAGTATGGTCGGCCATTGCTGCTATTGCTCCTATGGGCGTGCCTCGAGAGAGCAGGCGTCACGCCCAAGTTACCTCCACCAAGCTGCAGTTAGCTACCCCACATCCCGCAGCCTTTAGTGAAAAACGAACGACGATAATAGCAAGAGAAAAAATGACGTCCTTTAATAATAATAATGAGATAATACTACCGAGTGTAAATATAAGGTACCTAATCGATTTAAGGATTTGGGGTAAAAAAAAAAACCACTTCTCTGTATAGTTTATGTATTTATTATATTATATATTATATATAATTACATCTTACAAAAACAGAAACTCGCGCCAACAATCACATGGTAAATTACAATTTGATGTGTATAGTTGGGTATAGTGTTACATAATGATATAATATAATATATAAACAAAACAGATATAATATATAGATATGTTATGTTTTAAACCGTGTGATGAAGGTTACATGTGTGAGGTTCTTGTATGCACGAAACTATAAACTTTGTCCTTAATTGTCAGCCTACTTTATGAAATATAGTGATTTTTTTACACCAACATGAAAATATGTGTAATATGATTTTTTTTTTAAAACATAACAAGAAAAATATATTGTTGACATAAATATTATTAAATTCTATTTGGATGGAAAAAATTGAGTCGACATTCTGTCGTACATTACCCCCTGGCTTTTCTCGAACGTCAGCTCGACTGCTAGCTGGCAGCGAAAAGACCGTACATGACAGGGGAAAAAATACGATAGGATTGCATATTAGAATAGAGATTTAGAATAGAAAACTGAGGAATATGGGGATAGAAGATTACGCTGCTGTTTTTGACGCTATGAAAAAGAGTATGGAAGGAGAAAACCGATAAACGGCAGCAAATGGGCAAGAAGAGCGTAGGAGAGGTGAGGGAAAAGAGCAGTAGCTATGGTGTGTGCGCATGACGGCAATGTATATATATTATATACATATAAACATAATATATATGTGTTGATATACATTTCTATTTTATAAACTTTATAAGTGTGTCATATTATATAGTTGTGTGTAGAATAGTATTTAATGCGTATGTTGAACAATATATAATAATAATAAATTACACAATTAAGTAAATGCACTTGGTGATAAAAATAATTGTGTACCTAACTAATAAATTAAAACTATGCAAGTTACTAAATAATAATCAATGATTAACCTATATACATAGTTTGGACTTCCATCATTAAAATAATATTAAAAGGATAGAATAATAGGTACCTATATACAATATTTAGGTAGACTCACAGACTGTTTAATGTCCGAAAATACTGCAATAAATTTGTTAAGATAGTTAAATATTTTAATTACAGTTTCTTCTTAAAATAAGATTAATAAAATCCCGTATTTTCACATTTAAAAAATATGTTTCTTCATAAGGAATTTTTAAAACTACATCAATCAACTTTCTTGTTTTATAAAGTCAGTTTAAATTCCAAATTACAGAATAATAGTGTATAAACGATATATAAAGTACACAATAAATGTCTACTCTTGGATAAGTTTTTAATTAACTAACTAAAAATGTTGAACGTCAAAAGTTTTTGATAAAATGAGTGAAGAAATATTAAAATATTTTTTTTGTTCTCACCTTTTCATTTAGTGAACCACCTCATCTCGTTTTAAATACTTTTTTGTTTGAAATTTCACAATCCGTACATTCAATGTAAGCAGTAAGTACAACATTATTAAAATATTCAGTATTATATAATAGTAATAAATAATAATGTATGCATTTATTATATAGTTCTTTGAGATAGGTTTATATAAAAAATATAATATACCACGTAAATAAAAAATTGTTACTACACCTATTTATTTGGTTATCGTAGCCTCTAAATTATCATTAACATAGCGACAGCTATTCAACATGTTGTAAGTACCATTTCACTTTAGTTAAAACTTAACCCTGTAGTTTAGTTAAATTTAACTAAGTCGTTTAGTATACTGACATCATATATATATTAGACGTATATGTTTGACAAAGGTTTACCTTACGTATACACATTTACCAACACTTAAAACTATATTATAGTAGGTAGGTATCTTTTATATATATTTTTGTATATTATAAGGTGTATGCTATATTGCAATGTTTATGTTTTATAAACATTTTTAGAAAGTTATTCGGAAACTAAGTTATAATATTTTTTACAATTAGTCCAGTATTAAACTTATTTTAGTGAAGAACATATTTGAAATCTGTAAAAAAATAATCTAGATAAGTAGGTATAGAATTTAGGGAAATTGAGTATAAAATAAACGGAGTGGACGCAGTAACATAGACAATTAATTTTTTCATATCTTTATTATATACCTTTATACTGGTACATACAAAATCAATAAAACAATATTGATTAAAATTTTATTTTTATTTTTAGACTACCTATACATTAAAGCAATTAATTTTATTTCACATAAAATCATGATCAAATTAACATCCAAGACTTAAATAAAATCATGAAATTATATTAATAAAAATAACATTATTACTTATACAAAATTAAGTACCTATAGCATAAAATAAAATATTTCCAAAGAGAAAATTCTAATACCTCATGTTCATTTTTCTTTATCGAACGAACCCGTCAATTACAGTAGTCAGCAGGAGAAGATATAATGATATTATACAATAAATATAATATTATAAATTATTCATTATATTATTCAATTCATCATTTAATAAGTTAAAATTTATGTTTCTGTTACCTATAATAACACCTCTTGATTTTTGATTGATTTGGCCAACCAACATTTTACTAAAAATGTTGCATATAATATAATTTTATTTATTTTTTACAGTTAAACTTCAAAGTCAAATAGTCAATAGTCAATACTGATAAAGCAATAAGAACGTATAAGTTTCATATAGAACGACGTCGCTTTAAATATAAGATATCAATTCGCGGTTTTTATAGCTTAAAATTACTCTAAATATTTCAAAAATTGAGTTGTGAATAGAGAATATTATAAGTAATGTCGAAAAAATCGTTTTTTAATACACTCAATATGTTTTAAATTACAACTTAGTACAACTACAATCAAACACAAATTATACATATAGTTCATATACTCGTACATATATGTGCCTATACAAAAAACAATTAGACTTCAATATTTCTGTTTGGGACTTTGAAGTTCATCCTTTTTGTCTTTTTTTAGAAATAACGATGAAAGAGTGGTATTTTTTGCTTTTATGTATTTTATACATAATATATAAAAATTAACCGTTCGAATAATAGTTGAATAAAATTAATGTAGTGTGATAAACAGATTACTGTGACCTAGTTAAAAATAGTTGTGTCTGTTATCTGTATCAATTTTTTATATATACCCTGTTTAATTGTAAACAATTAATAAACAATAATACAACGTTTAAAATTAATTCGTTTACATATTAGATAATAAATTATGAGTTATAACTCAAAATTGAAGTATTATACATATACCTAGCTTATTATTTTAGATTGTTCAATTCGGGTAATAACAACAATAGGAAAATAAGGTCTTTTTAATTTTAGTCAGTAGATACAGGCATATACGATATAATATTACTATGTACGTTTATAAATTATTATAGGTAATTAATAAATATTTTATTTATCCTTGGTACTTAAACTTACAATTTAAATACAATTTTAATACGTAAGATTTTTTCCGGGGGTGTATTGCGAGGTAATAAATATTTTGAGTATATTCCATATTTTCTAAAAATTGTATCTCAAAAAAATTTTTCTTTCTGCGCAAGAAAATTATTCAAAAAACATTTTTTCGTTGGAAGTGCTGTTAGAACAACTCATACAACACGTCATAAAAAACAACAAGAATAATATACAAATTATCCATTTAATATTCAGAATGTGAATAATATAAATCTATTTTTATCCACTGTAAATCTTTTCAGCAGACGATCTATTTACACATAAGTTATATTTACGATTACGTTGTAGTTCTTGAGCAGTGAGGCGGGTTAGGTTAACCACAAAATTTAAAACAAAATAGAATGGGGGGAAGTAGGTAACCTCTTGTTGTACAGTTGTCAGTTTTAACTTATATTACATAGGTACTAGGTATCGAGTGTTACTGGCCATTGCTTAGCGAGTCCTGTAATGGATGTGTTAAATTTGAATTCAATGATAAATCATTGCACACACGAAAAACGATTAGGCATAGAGCAAAGGTAGTCTGTCAGCCTATATAACTAAGTAATGAGTATATTTTATGATATATTTATGTTGCTATAAAAGTTATTTATTTGACTATAAGTAACAAGGTAGGTTGAATGACATTGAATTTGAAAATGTCATTGTGTGTTTAAAATATAATAATATACGTTAAAAAGAGTCAAGTACCCATGAATAATATTTTTTAATTACAACAAAATGACCAAAATTGTTATTCTTTATTTGTCATCTAATTTTGTGAGAATGTTATCTCAAAATGTCAATAAAAAAATATGATTTTATATACTATTCTCTACCTATATTTTAAGATTTTGGTTGAATCCAAGAAGGCAGGAATCTTGTATTCAATTTTCAATCCTTACCTATAAAAATTTAACATTTTGTACAATTTTGCAACTATAAAATTATTTATAAATTTTCGAGATTTTTCACAATTTTGACAAATTATGAGAACATTTGAACTTCAAAAGTTCAAGATGCTTATAAAAAATTACTGCCTTTACTTACATGTTTAATATTTTAAGCATATATAATATAACAACTTATTCAAAACTTGGTATTACATTTTCAAACGTTTTGACAAAGTTAACATTTTTTATCGACATTCTTAGAGAAAAACTAAAATAAAATTTAATACTTAAATTTTGAAAAGGACTATGAATTTTAAAGAAGTTTTACTGTTCTAAATAATTTCGATGATAGACACAAAAATGAAAAAAAACCTACATCATTATAAAATCAATAGATTTGAATAGTAAAATATACAACTAATAAAAGTTAGTTAATAAACAAATAATAAAATATTATATACTCATTGGTCACTATTCACCTGATATACAATGATGACTTATACAATTTATAATTAGAGCTAAATATGCATTTTTTATAAATATTATTATAAGTATATAGGTATGTCATTACTCTCAATAAATTCCTTGACGATGTAGGCATATCTTGATTCATCAGATATACTATAACGGTTCACTTCTAAATAAGTATAGTATATAAAATAAAATACAAATTAATACAAAAATATAAGTAGGTATGAGAAATTGGGAATACAAATATTTGAAGAACATTTAAAGTACCTACCGTTATTTGTTTTTGAGTTAAAACCAAAAAAAAAACAAAACGATTATGTCAAAAATTAATTTTACTTAAAAATACCCTCTTTTTCTCATTTTTTTCCATACGTTTTGAAAACTACTGATCATTTTTATTTTTAACTCTCCCAAGAAACAACTAGATTCACTTTCCTACCAGAAAAAGTGCAAAATTGAAGAATTTTTACATGGTGATGACAGATTAAAAAAAAAACATTTTAAAGTATAACACAGATCATTGTAAATTATTGTAAATAGCTCCTCTCAGAATCTAAAATTAGTACTACCTACCAATAAATATATACGTTTATATGCTAGTATTTGAAATTGAAATTATTAAAAATTATTATGGATTATTTTATTATGTCCATTGTGATATTGTGAGTTGTGACGTACGTCTACTATACATACGATTATTGCTGTCAATATTTTATATTTTCCCATTTTTACTTATCTATATGTTGTATTTAATATTCATTACATTTTAAAATGTAAATGTGATTTATGAATTATAAATAAGTTTATTTTTTATTAATAATAAATGACTAACGATTCCGATTTTAAGAATTTCGAAAAATAGATATAAAAATAACTTTTATTTATCTCGCCCAAGGTTGTCTTTTTTATGGTTTCGCGAGTGTTTGCAACAATTGCCATTGATATTTATACAAACACTTGACATACATATTCATCTCTTGGATATAAACATATTTTGGGCAATTATATATTTAGATCATTTTTGTTTATTCGAGTCATACGATGCAAACAACATAAATATTATTGAGATGACCTAGTTCTTACACTTAACCACTTAAAACAACAGTATGGAAAACCTTGCTGTACTGAGCAGATTTATTTATAAATTACAATCATATATTTGGAGGTTAGCATAACCTACCATAATTACCAGTTTTGTTGATTATATACTCTCCAGTGGGCAGTGTTCAGTATAAGACCATAAAGAATATAAAGAATATAATTAATACAATTTTTTATAAACATATATAGTAAATTAGATATAATATATTTTATAACTACCCTAAAGTAGGTTAATTTAGGCATTGAATATTGTTTATATTGGTCTTGTACCCCGAGGGAATTTTAGGGCCCTACGGATCACACCCCACCAGCATAAGTTATTCAAATGTAAAAAATTCTAGTTCCAAACCAAAGTTTCTATTATTTATTTTGTTCTTGTCAACAATAAATTGAAATTAATTTAAAAACATAAAAATAAGGATATCATGATAATCAACAATAATAGATAACATAACACACAACACAAATTATTTTGTTTAAATTATTAAAAAATTATTTCTTACTCAGAAAAATAGAACTATTAAAAACAATTAAGTGAAAATGGGATGAAAAAATATTATTTTAGCTCCGTGTTTATGTGACGTAATCATACTGGAACCACACCAGAGCTTATTTTATACTTGTAAATGTTGCTTAATTTACACAAAAATGTACCTTAAAATTAGATTTTTATTTCATGCGTTGTATTGTGCAGAAGACGAATAGTGATAATAATGAACTTGCTTTCTTTTATATAGATGTTGTTCTTTCAACATCATATGCAGAAATGTATGATACAACTAATTTGTTAATAATTAATTTAATTAATTTAACTTAAGATATAATAAATAATACTGTAAAATGTAACTTTATTTATACTGTATTGTATAAACACATAATGCATGTTGAAACAATAAAATTATAATGTTACAGAGTTTAGTTTTTACTTTTTATAGTAATGTTAAAATAATATTGTATTAGTAATGTTAACAAAAACATGGCACCAAAACATTTTTCTTAGAATTCAAAACATTTAACGTAGGTATATAAATATAAACTTATTTTTTGCACAGTATGATTCTTTGGTCAGTACCTAAACCTAAAGTTAAAAATATTATTCAAAGTGTATAAAAATAAATAATATTGATGAAAATAATTTATTTCTCAGTTTGGGTAATGGATACTGCTGTCGTCAAAGTCACAAACCATCACCGTTCAGAGGGCAATCCTGCAGACTGCAGGTGTGTGAAGCTTTTAAACTTTTGAATTTATCACCTTTCGACACGGGTGAAAAATTATTTAAAATTTAAACCTAATATTTTATTTTATAAAATCAATGGTGTGTATGAACACCATACAATATCAATTTGATTTACTACACTAAGTAGGTACATGAATTACTATCAATAATGAATGGGATATAAAATGTAATGAAAATATTAGACCGCTTATACAAAAGATTATGAGAAATTATTTTGTCCCGGGCCCCGCAAAACCTAAGGCCTCGGCGATTATAATATATCACTATTCAATATGCGTGTACCTACACCCACGTATAAATAAGTTTATGATGATATTATTTTTATTGATCCATCATTGCCATTGCCAAATGCCAATTGCTATATTTATCTATGTACAATGCACTCTCGCTTATTTCCTCGGTCCTTGATAATATATTATTCGCATTTGCATTAGAAAACAACGGCGGCTGTTACATATTCTGTTCTAATAATAAATCCTGTTACAGGCGTCACACGCTTCAGCCGATTAGTCAGCGCCGGTGGACGCCGAGTGCACACCACTCGATGATCGTATCCCCTCTTTATCCATATATATGCTTATATATAATGCTATTTTATTTAAAGCATTTTAGTGACTACAATACTTTGGTTTCAGACATTCACAAATAGCTGAACCGTTCGCACAATCCACAAAACGCAGGACTATCTTAAAAGTTAATCTCCATCAGTCAAATACACTTTAATTAAACAAACATGGTTTACTCTTCCGATTTTTACACTTCCCGCAGACCGGCGTACTACAAACCGGCCAGTTCTTATTCAGTCACCGTAAGTTTTTTTTGTAGTTTTTTTTATTTGAATTATTTCTATTAATTAAAAAATAGTTAAGTTATGTCGTAACTGTAAGCGATCTGATGATGTCAGTCAATGATACATTATAGATTTATCAAAAATTAAACCCTCTGACTACTAAGTCAGCTGCTGTGCCGTCTTAAGGGTTATGTCTGAAGTCTGAAGTCAATGTCTTTAACACCCATAATTGGAAATGGCCATAATGGACCCCGTATATTATCTTTTATGACATGTTTTTTGATAATTTGACAATAAATAGTTTTATCTGTAAAATTAAAGTAGTGTGAAAACTAAAAAGTTCCGGAATGCAATCCGAACATATTTGGCATATTTTGGCACGGAGGTCTCTCTAAACCTTACGACGGCACTGTTTGAAACTTTCATTAACAAATAAAGACATACTTCCCCAGCTCATAAAGAAAACCTCCATCACAGACAATGTATATTAACTAAAAACTGAGCTGTCATGTAGTGGCTTAATAAACTATGAATTCTTTGCGAGGGGGGTAAAATATTAAATAGCCGCATTGAAAAAAAATAATTGTATATATGATTTTATATATTTTGTATTTTAAAATATAAATTACTGAGAAATGTATAATATTCCACTCACATGTTACACCATTGGCTGTGGTGGAAGTATGATTCTAACGACATCGAAAGAAAATACTAATAGTTATACCTATACTAAGTGTGTTTGTGTATGTTCGACAACGATGACGACCATATTGCATTATAAGTTATACTAAATAATTAGTTGAACATTACAAAATAGATTATTTTTTACCTCAATAAATTGTATTACTTATTAATTATTAGTTATTACCAACACCAAGCACCATAAAAATATTTCCATGAATCATGGGTATATTTTTTCAATTATTTATAATTATAACACTTATAAAAATAAGTACATTATGTTTATTTTTTAAATTTTTTATAGAATGTTTTCGAGTGTATAATTTATGCGTACCAATATTTGGCGACTTGACCATTTCTGGGGCTCTGTATTTATTAATAACGCTGAAGCACAAATCTAAATTTAAGTTTGTAAATTCTTTTAAACTTTTTTTCTTACATACAAGAATTATCCAATACATTAGTTAACAGAATTATTACAAAATAATATATAAATAAACTTTATTTTCTCTAGGACCTTAATAATTGTTACCTTCATTCTACATTATTCACATAGTTATTCGATAAAAAATGGAAATTCTTTAACTGCATTGATTAGGTACAATTTTATATTTTTATACATTAATTACCTACACTCGATTATTTGTATGATTATGTTATTTAGTGCCCACCTAGTAATTTTAAGTTGATTTTTCTTTTAATTGTTCGTTTAATATTTTAATATTATTCAGGATATGTACTTATACTTTATTATATATTTTTTTATTGTTTTAAATAATAATTTGTTTTATTATTACATAATATTACCGATATTTGTTAAGTAGGCACAATGTCAACGTTGTAAAATTTTAGTAGCTGTTATTTTCTAAGTGTTACAAATTATACAGATTTATAAAACATATAAGTTAGTTACATAATGAGCTACAAATTATATTTAAATTAAGCTTATACTGTGTACCCATGACCCATGGTTATTAAGTGTTTACTTTAATAATGATTGTAATATATTCAGTAATCGATGTATCACTAAAATATTATACCGGTCGTTAATGTAACCAACATATACACACGCACATTTTAGTCATAACTTAGATACCTATAGAGTATAGACTATATTGGAAACCGATTAAATTCCTGTTGTTTTGCATAATAAATAATACATATAGGTATAGATATACTTATCAGTGTGTGTGTGGGTGTGTGTGTTATAGTCAGAGCGCCACCAAGAACACGGGCAACCCAAACCGGCCGCGTTTACCAGAAACACGGTTCGTGTCCCGTGGCACAAGGTCCCCAATGTCCCCCGTCCCAGTCAGGTCCCGTTGCCTTATCTAGTGTTCGGGAGAAGAGGCGACGTAAACCAATTGCAACGGGAGTTCCTTGGGGCTGGCAACGAAACAGACGTAGAAACGGAAACAAAAGCGTTGATTAAGTCCGCACTGGCTCGCAGACACTTGCACGAAACCGAAACGATACCATCCAAGAGCCGCCTGAACCACTACCGTGTGGATACTGAAGGGCACGAGGGGCACACTCGGCGGCGGATACTGTTCAGCTCGTTGCCACCGACGTTTTACCGTTATTAGAAGTTAGAACAGAAGACGAACTGCCAAACAATGTTTATTATACCGTTCCTCGATTGATAAACAAATAACAATAACATTTACGATTTTCACGCGTTCAGCAGTCGTTTCATTCATTTTTCGTATATATATATATATATATATATATATATTTACCGCAACAATAATATAATTTTAATAATTACATTTATGTAATAATAATACATTGGTAAAAGGTGTTGGTAATATTACATATATACATAGGTACATACATATTTACATACATACATACATACATACATACATACATACATACATACATACATACATACACAATACATCCAGCAAAACATAATATTACTATAAGCCGGTGGTGTAGAGGTATAAACATAATTATATCACATTAGGTATAAACAAATAGACGGTAGTATTGTGACAGGATCGTTACACTCGTTAAAGACATATGCCGTGTGGACAATTTTGTATAACACGGTACCAAGATACCGGAGATTTTTTCAATTTTCAATCTGTAATACTTATTGCCTACGAATATCGGGATGTTTTATATTAGATATTAGAAACAATTATTTAAAAAGACAGTATAAAGAAATGCGTGACGTGCGCGTTGTGTTTTATATGTATATAGACGCCCAGCAGATACTCTGTGAGCTCGTCGTACAGCACACCTGCGCCGGTTGAAACAAGAAGACAATATGAATACCACACTGAGCAACGCATCGAGTCCTCAGGACGCCCGGGCTCAAGCTACTCAACAGAGAAGGTAACCCGTACAAGTTCCTCGTCTGATGGTCGTCCCGGAGGTTACCATTCGTCTTATTCAACAACCACCAGTGGTCGCTTGCCCGGAGGCACTCCCACCTACCGTCACTACTCTTACCGTGTCTAATTAATTGACTGGAAGCCAAGAATCGAAAAAAAATAATATTATTATATTACCTATATAATAATGTTATTAGGTGTTGTTATACCTTCATGCAATCATATTATATATATATATAT
>PVMI01002364.1:0-13559 GCA_008528875.1 Aulacorthum solani | reverse complement strand
TTTTATTAATTATAAATATTAATAGATAAATATAAATATAAAACGCCTACAATTTTCAAATTCACCATAGCCCTCATATTACGTCCCAACTCATGATCATTGTCCTATTATCCTTAGTGCACAATATTAAATAACTCAAAAACTTCTATTTTGTATCTCCGTAGAACACTCGTTAAGTTCCCGGTGTAAAAAATCTCAAAAATTTAAAAATATAATCCTTAAGTATACTTAAATATTTTAAAAAACAGCATTGTCGATAAAGAAAAAAAAGAGATGACCGTACTTTATGAATCACCTTGTACATAAATGTATTCGGACACTCAGAGTCGATTCTACGTAATAGTGAGAAGAGGTGGCAGCGATGAAGTGTTATCCGATGGGTCCAATAACAGTCTTCCTATGGGGTTTGAAGTTATTTTATTGCTTACAGTATAATACTATACTATACTACTTTATAAAATGTAAAAACATGTCCACCCACACCGAATATGTCAAAATCTTTACTTAGGTACCAAATGGAAAAGTGTATATGTTTCAAAATGTAAGACTGTGTATACGTGTCCCAGCGTAATTGATGTCTAAAAGTAAAATTCTCTTGTCAAATATATTTACTACACACCAGAAAATTTTAGACCGACCCGAGGGGACACGGTCGCAACAACAATGCTTTTGATTGTACGTAGGTACAAGAATGCTTGCACACAATATTTTTTTAACAGGCGTAATGATACATTTTTATAATATACTAGGGGGGTGTTCCCCCTCTAATAGCTACGCTCACCAACCTCTTAGATTTTTTGCCAACTTCCTCGAGGTATTATGTAAAATGCTTTCTATATTTTAATACTCATAACTTTCATTATTTTTTTTAAATTTAAATTATCTATTTTTTCTTTGTTGCTAAGGAAGTATTATAAAACATTGAAACATATTTTGAACGAGTACTTGACACTGTTAAAGACCTACAGTGTTACTTATAGTAAAATGAATTATTTTTGAAATCATTTTCATCAAAACGGCCCATAACTCATGTATAATAGCTACCTAGGGCAAAACAACTCGATCCGGTGGTGGGTATAAAAATATATATTCTATGTATAGTTTGTATAGCATTTACATATAAGGTTCCTATACTTGAAAACTACAACCAGTCCCCCACTAGGTACCAGTATACCACCTTCGTCTGGAGTAGACATTCGAATGTACATATACTGCAGCATACATCATACACGGTCAGGTCTGTATTAAGAATAAAAATGTCTATTTACTGTAGGAAATGATTTTATAATTTGTTTATTATAATCGATCACAATAATTACAGCACCGACATTTTTTATTTCAATGAGCTTATTTATTTATGTGACAAACCGCTACGTGTGTAATTATTATTACATAAGGATAATAATATTATTGGTCATAGTACTAATGCCATTACTCGAAAAGTAAACTTCTTAGGTATATAATATAATTATTATTATTTCAAGTCTCATGGACGCGATCGATTCCATTCCAACAGTGATAACAATAACATTGTTATTAGAACAAGCCGAGCGATATTTGAATATTCCATATACAACCATAGTAGTAGTATTTAATATTTCTATATCTATTATTATAAAATATTTTATCTTCGAATCATTTAAACACACAAAATAGATTACGCCTTATCGATGAATGGCAAAATTGTTGAAAAATATGCATTATATAGTCAAGATAGAACAGCTAGGAGACTGCACCGCGACCGTGGCACTGTAACAGTTTCCTGAATATGATCAGAGTAGAAGATATCGGATATTGCAATAAGTCTCAAAAAATATAAAATCAACAAAACTGTAAAAATAAATATTTCAATTAATATATGTTCTAATCCATGGTTATTAACTGTCCAATTATTTCGTATCGTTATTTATTAAGTTATCATTATAATTAATTGATTACAATAATAATTATGTTATATATAAGCTATTATATTGGTTTTTTGTAGGTCTTCTTAAATCTTAATGCTATATGATAAGTGATAAAAATATACTTAAAATAATTATAATAATGATATTGATATGCATTTGATTTATTGGATATTATGGAAATTTAATAATATTAATACATTTATCAAACTGATGACATTATTAAATATGACGATAATAAATTATGTAGATATAATCACATAGATTGATTACAATTTAAATAACAGAATAAAATCACCAGGCAAATAATCATCGATTAGAAGCATTAACATTTCAGTAACTAGTTGCTAGTACGTAGTTCATGATTAGAAATCTGGTGATCTATGAACACATACCGTTCAGTCAAAAGTCAAAAGTGAATTTATAGATGTTCAATATTTTAAAGAGTATCAATAAACTTTTTCAATATTTTAGTGCTTTGATTAGTTTTTTCGCTCTTCTGTATTTGTATAAAAACAATAACAGACTCGCACGCAATTTTCATAAAGGTAAGAAATATTAATTTTTTTATGTAAGGTGAAATTTTGATACGTTTTTTCCGTAGATAAATACATATGGTGATTTGTAAAACGTTTAATTTTTATTTAAATATTTTGGTTATTAATTGATATTACAATATTATATTACCTATGAGTAAGTGATTATTAGAAGGTACCTACTTATATAGAACATATAATTCGAATATTGTGTTTAAATCATATCATTCGTTAAAATAAAATTGATCATGGGGAATCTTAAGTGGATTGGATCAATTTTATGATATGTATAGTAGCTTAGTCCATCGAAATAGACTTGATACATGTTAGATTCAGAGTGAACTATAAACGTACCTATTAATTATGTAAAATAATGTGTTTTTTTAATTTTTTATTACACTTTTTATAGTGAACAAAATGCTTTGATTTTAAACTCACATCATCAAGCAGCAATTTTATCTTGCTATTACTATGAGAGGGCCCAAAGTAAAATATTTCGAGATTTTTTTCAAAATAAAAAGGAAAAAACATGATTTTTACTCAAAGCCAATTTTTATTGTCACATATTTAAGTAATTAAGAAACACTACAATATAAAAAAAAAAATTAAATAACCTACTAATAAACATTATTATTGACCTAAAAGTTTTTCATAAATTTGGAATTAAATTTTTTTTATTTTAAATTAAATTAAATTTGGTTTAAAAACTGATGATTTGTTATTACTTTTGATTTAATATAGAATGGTTAATGATTTTTATCGATACTCATTATTGACTTCGAAATCGATTTCATGAACTGTTTTTAAGACCATCAAATACCGGGCTTAATGTACAATTGACAATGCAAAATACAAATCAAATTGAATCCATTAAATGCGGAGCAGCAAAATATGAGTATCAACAATCGTATTATGTGGAGGTATTTGAAGTATTCCAAACCTTACGCAAGTAAGTGATAATGGGTGATTTTATCTACGAGATATAAATAATAGACAAAAACGTTTGTTTTTAGAGATAAAGAATTTTGTGATATTAAACTAGAAACAGATGATGGCCTAATTATATTCGGCCACAAAGTGATTTTAGCATCGGCTAGTGCATATTTTCATGCAATGTTCGCACATTTTGCGGAAAAGACTCAAGACCTTGTTGTTATGAGACAGTTGGATTCAACAGCCTTACACCTCTTAGTAGAGTTCATTTATTCCGGGAAAATCGTGGTCACTAAAAAAAATGTACAGGTAATAGATAAAGTTTTATTTCATTATATAGGCATTAAAATTATTTAAATTGTTTAATGTTTATTTCACAAGGTTTTGTTACCAGCTGCAAATCTCTTGCAGTTACAAGAAGTGAAAAAAACATGTTGTGATTTTTTACAGGCACAACTGTGCCCTACAAATTGTATAAGTATAAATGCGTTAGCTGATTTACATGACTGTTCAAAATTGTTAACAAGTTCAGAACTATATATTCAACAACACTTTTCGTATGCAATTTTATTTACTATTATGATTCTGTAAGAAAATTGGATTCCAATATTATTGTATTTTGGTTTTCAGAGAAGTGGTTGAAGGAGATGAATTTCTATTGTTATCATCCAAACAGATAGTAAATTTGATTTCCAGTGATGAACTTAAATTTCCATCTGAAGAAAAAGTAGGTAAACTAAAATTAATTATTGTTATATTTTAGTGATAGGAAATGAAAAATTAAGTAACTTGTTTACAAATGTGTAGTTTAATTAATTTTCTAACTTCTAAGTATATTTATTGTAGATATTTGAATGTGTTGTTCGATGGGTAAAACATGATTTGGATTCTAGAGAACGTATTTTTCCCCATTTAATGGAATATATACGTTTACCGTTGATATCGAAAAATTACATAATTAAAAAAGTAGCTAAGGAACCTCTTATTAATAATTGTCATACATGTAAGTTTATTCTCTTTGTATGTATTTATTGTAAATTAAATGATGTTTTATGATTTTTTTTAAGGCAAAGATTACGTAATTGAGGCATTATATTTTCATTCACTGAAGTCAGATGAGGTTAGCTCTATTCCTCGAAACATTCGGACTAAACCTAGACTTGAAGATAAAGTATTATTCTGATGTATAATTTATTTTCCAATATATTTAACGGCTTGATTCTAACAGTTTATATTAGTAGTTGGTGGTGACGGACCCGAAGCAAGTAGTAGTACAGAATGGTACGACCCAAAAATCAACAGATGGCAGTTTGGACCAAAGATGATTACACCCCGTGCTTGTGCTGGTCTAGCTATTGTAAAAGATAATTTTGTGTTCGTGATGGGTGGTATTAATTTTACTTCAGCTATTCGGTCTGTTGATGGGCTAGTTTTGTCTTCAGAATCACCTTGTTGGAGGCCAAGCGTTGATATGTTAGTCGAACGACAGCTTTTAGGAATTGGTGTGATAAATAATTATATTTACGCCGTAAGTTGTTTGAATTACAATTTATTAGTTGATTAGTGAGTTCTGTTATAAAGTAGATACATATAAATTATACAATGCATTCAAGGTTGGTGGTTTTGATGGTAAACGTTGTTTAAATAGTGCAGAAGTTTTTGACTGCAGAACTCAAGAATGGCGTATGATATCTAATATGTCAACTATAAGAAGTAGTGCTGGAATTGGAGTTCTGAATAATCTTTTATACGCGGTAAACTAATATTATATTTTATAATTTTTAATATTATTCTTATAAGTACAATTGGAATAAAAACATTTCAAAAATTTAAATTACTAAATTATTATTACTAAATGAATAACACACTTATTTAAAAATTTGTTTTAATACATAGGTATTACTCAATTCAGTAATATAATAATTACACCGGAAAAAATATTTTTGTTTTCATTTACCGACAAACTATATACATTATTATAGTTGTATTTATTTTTTTACCATTTTATACATAAATAATAGAAATATTAATCTTATTTATGTGATTACTTTAGTAATATTGTTAATGTACAACAATTATAATACAAAATATATTATAAAAGGAACTATAACTGTTTTCAGCATTTTAGTTCAAACTTTTTCTTTTTGTCAAATACTGATTATTCATACTTGATCCAAACTCGATTTTTAATTTCTTAAAATTTTTTAACATAAAAAATAATTAATTTGATATTTACTATTGATGAATATTTTAAGTATACCTTTCATAAATATTTATTCTTTCATTGATATTGAAAAAAGCTTACATGCAATAATATTGTATTTAGTAGATTTTATTTCCAAGGGCAAGGAATTTTTAATCTGAAAGTTTTATCGATTCAATTGTGTATAGGTCGGAGGTTTTGACTCAAAGCAAAGATTAAATTCTGTTGAATGCTATCATCCCAGTCTTGATAAATGGACACCAATCGCAGAAATGTGTGTACGTCGCAGTGCTGTGGGTGTTGGAGTTTTAGATGGTGTAGTATATGCTGTAGGTGGTTATGATGGATTAGAAGTTCATTGTAGTGTTGAAGCTTACAAACCAAGTATTAGAGTTTGGACTTCGATTGCAGACATGCATTTGTGTCGAAAAAATGCAGGTGATTAATCGTTTAATGACTATAAATTATTTTATGAACAATAAAAAAAATATATATTAAATTTAAGTTAATTAATTATTTATAAATTTAGGAGTAGTTGCATTAGATGGTTTATTATATGTAGTCGGTGGAAGTGACAAAAGTTCTGAATTGGATTCTGTAGAGTTTTACGACCCTAAAATCAAAACCTGGACCATGGTCACAGCAACAATGAATGTTGCACGAGGTTTTTCAGGAGTAGTGGCCATTAATAGGCCACGGCATTTTAATACTTAGCATCATGATTTTTTATTTTTTTACAATAGTTACATTAATATTGCCTTATATTGTGTGATACCTAGTATTTTTACTGTTCTCTTGTTTCTATATATTTTATATTTTTTGAATATTTTGTTAAAAGATTTCTGTATAATATACCTACATTGATGGCTATTGATAAGCTATCATATTTTTAAACATCATAGTATATGTAAGGTACCTAGTATGTGAGTTTTTTATAGAAATATTTTCCCATACCTATTTGTATGACAATATATATATTTTTTGTTTTTCTATTAATTGTACATTTTTTGAATGTTTTATTAAAACTTGTTGGTATTATAGTCGTCAGTCGTCATCATCACAGAAATTGCAATTACTACTATCGTAAAAAATGTATATAAATGTTTAGTTTCTGTAACCAATGGTTTAACATTAAAAAAAATGTTTCTTAATAGTTTATATAACTATTGTAGCTTATTTGTAGTTATTGTAACCAAAAAATCTAAGAAATATATGACTATGCACCTTTTTTTTTTATAGATATTTAAGTAAAAATTAGGTCGAATTCAATTATTTTAACGGAGGAAAACAATTTAAGTTATTTTGTTTTAATTTTAAAATGTTATGAGTTATAATAATTTACTTATTTATATGTAAAAACTATATCGCACCTTTAGAACAAAACTGCCACAACTCAAAATTGATTACATTTGAGTTATGACTACTTTTTAGTAGTAAACAATTAGTTCTTGGTATAAATGCAAGAACCGCCACATTAAATACAATTTTTCATTTAAATTTGCCACTAAATTATGTGTCGGTACTTATTGAATTATTCAATTTTTAGATGAATTTTAAGCAACAGAACCATATTTACTTAATTATTGACATCTGGCAATATATTATTTCATTTAATTTATCCAATTAATCATCGGAGTCAAAATTGAAGACTGCCTTATTTCTCATAAAGATTGACTTCCAGTCATCATAATAAAAGCCTGTTACACAATACTTTCGTACATAAAAATCACTAAGCCACGTTGTAATATTTATCTTTATTATTATTATTATTATTATTAGTCAATAACAACTAACTTTTTTCAATCTGTTTAGCGTTTCGATCGCCCGTTTCGGATAAGATATAAATTTCATTCTTATTTTGATTGACGACGTTCCGGAGTTATATTGTGTGAAATAAAAACACGCAAACAGAATAGCAGTGTATTATCGGGGGAAAAAAAGACGGCGTTATCCTTAGGTACGTGAAACGCGTATTGTACCAGAAATATTATTTGTCGATAGCGCGTGCAATGCACATTTAACGTTTTTCTAGTGTATACATAATGACAGCGCGTTAATAAATCAAATATAAGATAAAAATACAATACCTACCTATAAGCAGACTGAGGTGAGAATATCGGTCAAGTATATTATATAAATCGATCAGTGTTGAATCCAGGTATAGATACTTCACTACTCCAGGGGGGGGGTTAATTTTAAATTGTATTCACCCACCCTGATAAATACAGATTTAAAACGTGCTTATTAAATGGACAATACTCATTAAAATACCCGGAAATTTCTGATAGTGTTCAATACAATTTGTTATGTAATTATTCTTAAATTCAAAATTTCTGGATTATAATTTGTAATAAACAATAATATAATTCACAATACCAAAAATAGAATAAAATGTATATCGAATAAATAAAATGTATACCCATCAGCTTCCGGAAAATTGTTTCGATTCAGTACTGAAATAAATGCGGCGGCAATATAAACATCTCATACATACTTACCATCGGTTATTTTTAGAAATCAAATAATATTAATTCAAACTAGCTCTCGCAATGGCATTTTTCTTAAATACAACTTCTCAAATGTTCTACTTAAGCTTGCAACATGCAAATATTAATAATATTATGTAAAAATCAGTTTTCTCATTTCTGCAGAAGTTTGCAGATGGCGGAAACTACATTCAATGGTCACATCTAATTGATGTAATCTGCTAACATTTAATGAAATGCGATAAATGTAAAATCCCGTTTTTAGTCGTATATACATTATAATTTAGGTATAAGTCTTAATGCCAAGTGCGATTATGAAAACGATAATTATAAACATTTATAATTCTTCAAGCATGCTTACCCCCACTTTCCTTTAATTAATAAATTAATCCTGATTCTTTGACCATATATTAAAATCAAATAATACTTAGGTTTCCGGCTCATTTTAGGAGTATCTTGTGGAGATAGGGACTTTTTTTTAAATTGAAGCCATATTCTTCTTTGATGTGTAAACAGTACGAAGCAGATGTTTTTAAATATTATTGATGATGTTTCTAAATCAAAATTCAAACGAACAGTTTTTGAGTTATAAAAATATACACACCGAGGATAAAAGTCCTTAAAAACGATTTTACAACATTATAAAACATATGTTATAATATTTAATCTACTACTTACTATACTCGAACAATTTCTACACGTCGATATCATATTGAAACGAATGACTATATAATTTTCAAATCACAATAGCCCTCATATCTTTCAAACCTATTACAGAGGTGTAAAAATCTGAGTATAAGAATTTATTGTAATTATAAGTAAACATAATATTAAGAAATTCAAAAATCACAATTTTATTTAAATTTATTATGAAATAAAAATGTGGATGAGCAGTGAGCACGCTCGGTGAAATCATCACTCTATATGATAATGAATACTATGATTACTTATAGATTTAATGTATTATTATACATAGTTGTATGTACAACTATATGTGTATTGTGATTTTATTAAACTCATAAAAAACAAGTACAATTTATGGAATTTGGTCTGCTGATTTTCATCTCAAAAATCGATGCAAACTTCGCATTCTTTCGAAAACAGAAAAACGACAAAATATGTAAAAAGATCCTAATGTGGATATAATGTTCCATCTTGTATAAAAGTAAATATTTTTCGACAGGTAAACATTTCAAAAAATGACATAATATCAGTTTCTTTAGTTAATAAAAAATATGTATCTGTTTGTAGTTGGCATAGTTCTATAGTTGAGACGAAGTGGGGTCTTGTTTTTCAATTTCGACTGTCAAAGGAGTATTAAACAAAACGGACGTAAAGGTTCATTATATATATATATATAAATCAGTCTATTGAATCCTAAAATTGTCATGTTCTGTACACAACTTTCAAGATTAAAATTATTTTTTTTTTATTTGGGTGAAAAGATTGAATGAACATTTTTTTGTAATAATAAATTTTTTTTTTTTTCAAACATATAACGTTTTTCCTAAACAACAATAATAATAATAATTAGATAAATAGTATCAAATACAACAATACAACATGATTTTTTAAACTAACAAAAAAATATCACCAAACAATAGTTTACTTGTTAATAAACACTTTTAAACCTACTTACCTATTTATAAAGTAAATAAAAAATAATACAATAGTGATTAATTTTACAACAAAGTTATTTCAAAAAATATATTATAGTCTGGATAAAAATGTTAGATCGCCATAGAATTACAACCTGATTAGTAGATTAGTATAATAAAAGTACACGTAATTTTATTCATTTCATTGTTTTATTATTTTTGAGGTTTGCATCGAACTGTACAAAAAATGTACCTTTATTCAAAAAACATTCGCTTAGGTAAGTTTAAAATACTATTCATTATTTTAATTTTAATATTTAACGTTTATGTTTATGCATTATATAATATACTCTTTGTTATACACCTACGATAAACAAAACAAAAATAGTATTATCCAATAAGCCATAGAGCTTATCGAAAAAACGATTTAATGTATAAACTTTTCAATGACTATAATAATATACGACTATTTATTGATCAATTGTTATTATTATCATTCAACAAAGACTAAAAACATTTGGGAAGTATTATTTTTTTGATGTCAATTTTTTTTATTGAAAATCATAAACAATATTAATATCGAACAATTTGTGAGCTGAAAAGTTTTCAATAATAAAACTTAGTAACAGTACTGCCACCTGTTAAAATATTGTTTGTAATGATTTAAATTTGAGAGCTGACTGGCTGACATTATACAAACAAAATTCCTTTTTGTAAAAAGTTTAAGTGCATTGCGCATGTGTATTGGGAATGTTTTTACTTTTATGTCGTGTGGACAAGAAAAAATGTATATTTAGTGTTTTTTTTTTTTATCAATAATTAATATTTTACCAATATTTTGGTTTATATTTCTGTTTTGAAAAATACAGACAACTTCAGATCTTAGATAAATGGTGTAAAAAATATGTGATTATATATGAACAATTCATTATTATATTTAATGTACAATACAACCGGTTTTATTTTTTAATTATTATTAAGTAATAACAAATGTTTATTTATTTTCATACTTCAGTACCTACATACAATATACAATGACTCAGGTAGTACAAAGTTCTAATGATACTTAGATGTGACATTACAATTTTAAATCAGTTATTAATAATGACAAAATTAATTTTTTTTCTTTTACTAGTACAATTAAATAAGTATTTGAAATGTATTTAAGCACATGCCAAGTATTTCAATTTGTTTTTGAATACTTTTTCTTTGAAGAAATTAAAATGTATTTTAAATACTTTCTAAATGGATGTATCTGAATTTGTAATTAAATACTATTTAAAAATATTTTTACATGAATGTTAGGAGCAAACGAACCTTAAAAACTCATAACAGTATACTTCGAACCCATTTAATTTTGTTATTATTATAAAATAAGAGTGAATTTTTGTAACATTCATAAAAATGAAAGGTATGAATATTAAACAATGCTCTAATTTATAATTTTTTTATGTTAATATTGTTGTAGTTATAATGTGAAATATATAGCAACAAAAAAATGCAGCCGATAATAAAATTTGATTTAAAATTAAAATATGTATTTATTATTACAGTCGTAAATCCAATATGTATATACATATGTACATAGTATGAGTACCTACACAACAACAATTATAATATATACCTATTATATTACATTAAGACACTTCACCTAGAAGAGGAATGAAAGATTTTCATTGGCAAGTATCATAATCTGGGTGAAAAGGCTTGTTTTTTTAGATAATTTATTCGTCAAACAGTGTAGAATAACAAAAAAAAATTATTGCTAGGTGTTTCGAATCGGAACCTATTTATATTTGTAAGTGCAAGTAGGAAAGGAGAGTCATCAACAGAGCCAGTGAGTAGTTTTTGAAAATAAAGATTTATGATTGTATCGACGGTGGAGAGATTTGGCAAAGAGAGGACGGGATATTGTAAATAAACGACATTACTCATACACCTTTAATTTGATAAAGCACCATCAACTTTCTATTAATAGTAACGGAACAAAATGGAGTTTGCTGAACTGCATAATATTATTTGAATCGAATAATATGTACACAGCACTACCAACTACCCGGCAGGGTGGTAAAGTGTATACTAGCTATTATATAATATAAATCATCACAGCGTCGAAATAATTATACGATTAATATATTATGCACTTATAATATTATCAAATAATCATCAAAGTCGATTTGAAAGCAATTATATTCGGCGGGGATTGATATTACAACGTTACGATAAAAAATAAATCGAAACGACAATCCGGGTTTGCACACCCATCACGAGTGCGCGGTTTCCTCTCCCGGTAAACTCGCGGTTATTATTATAATGGTTATACATTTCTGCGTTTTAGCAAACAATAATTATTATTATTATGTTCACCGCAAGTATACGCGAAATTCGAATGTTTATTATTTATCGTATCGAAAGCGCGTCGCATCCGCAGGAAACGGGTATAAAATATAAATTCCGTCGGTTAATATTTATATTTCGTTTTGTGCATTGTGGTACAAACAATATTATAATAATAATATTATATAGCTATCTCAAGCTGTGCCGAATTATATCCAACTCACTCAGTCGTTTTAATTGCACAAATATACACCGTAAGCTTACGCACTCGACGAGGAAACGAACCTTTACGGCGGCGGACTCAAAGGCATTTATGTTATTATTTCGTATTTTACACAGGTACGTAGGTATAACAAATAATAACACTATTATTACCGATAATTGGCCAAGTGTATCGAACGGCGGTTTTTAACGGAGGAAAATGAAAATAAAAACGTAAAGCATTTACTTAGGAACATCCTTATTAGGGTTGCGTCAATTCAAAAAAAAAACCCATGCGATCCTATTTATTTAGATATGTTGTTTTTCAAACCATCAAACAATTCGGGATTTGCCTCGAGTATGACCCGTCATTGTCAGAGTGAATTAATATAATAGCTGTGTGGTTCAATTAAACATAATTACATGCATACAGACACACACGGTGGTTCCAAAGTCTTCATTTCGATAATATTTTATTATCCAAAGTTATATTTTGTCCGGTTAAACTTCGACGACGGTCGGTGGGTGCAGACGAATTTCTTGTCCCTGACCTGAATATAAATAGGTAATATCAAACATTATAGTTTTGTTTTAAAAAGTTCACTTGAACTGTTTCTCAATTTTAATAACACCATTAAACTGAATTAAACTATACATTAAGTATTATAGTGACAGACACATTTTATTCGAATTATATTATATCCGGCACCCCTCAATATATTAATTTACAATAATAAATCTATTTTAAAAATCAAAAAAACCAATAAAACAACCTTAGAATAAAAGAAGGTAACCTAACCTAACCTTAGAATAAAAGAAAAAAAGAATACATTTAGGTAAATATTTATTTTGTAATCAAACAGTGATCGTGTGTACATACAGAAAAAAAAACATCGTACTATCTATTTAATACCTATAACTTAATTTGTTAAAATTCAAGCAGACAGAGTTTAAATAACAAATATAATTTCATTAATTATTATTTACGAATTCTAATAATTCAACAATCGGCTTGTTGAGTTGATTGAACACGAATAACAATGTAACGCGATGTCGACGTATCATATACAATAATGTACATAATAGTAATAAAACATAATACTTAAATATTGGTACATTATATAAAGTCATATTACCATATTAGACATGTATATATTAAATCTAGTTCAATAAAGAGTGATTGCTGAGAGTAATATTTTTACAATAAACATTGATTATTCGTAACAAAACAAATTATTGAAAGTAATATTACTAATTATTAGAAAATGATTTTTCATATCTATTCTATATTTCTATTGCAATAATCGATATATTATGACTGCGATAACAGGTATATAATAAAGCGTTGTATCAATTTGTAA
>PVMI01002350.1:0-10759 GCA_008528875.1 Aulacorthum solani | reverse complement strand
ATATTATGTTAAATAATAAATTGTGTATTATTGTATTGGCGTCACGAATGCACGAACGTTCGGAACGATCTTAATTCTCAGATTGTGTCTACAACTATCTAGCGAAGTGTTTCCGTTGAGGCGTTTAGCATATTATTATATTTTTTATACATTTATACCTCTATTCGTACAAGTTAAAAAAACAAATGTACATCATAATACAATATATTGCTGTTAGATGACGTCTTGCATTATCTATTTGTCTTGTTTAAATGATAACACCCACGTGGCCGCTTACCGTGTATACTATTATACTAATGAGTTATTTCATGTTTATGTAGAATACCGGAATACAAATTATAACGAAATAAATAAGGTCTCAGTGTCCAAAATTTAAAAGTATTTAAGTCCCTGCACTTAAATACTTAAGTAATATTTGAATTTTAGAAGTATTGAAATGTATGTTTGCTCAATTTTTTCGATAGGGTTTCCAAAAGATTAAATAAAATATTTTCAATCATTTTTATTTAAGTTATAATGTTTGTAAAATTTTAAATAGTGTGTTCTTAACAAAATTTGGTTTTGATTAGTACGTGTCCATTTATACCCGGTTCAACTTCAGTTGTTGAATAGATACAAAATAGAAATATTTGTCTTATGACATTGAAGGGGTAGTAAATATAATCGTAGAAAAAATTAGTATTAAAATAATGCCTAATTAAGCAATACATTTATTATTTTAACAATTGGGATTATTCATTATTGCGTTTGTATTTTTAAATATTCTCAAAAATAATATTTTCTTTCAATTATATGTCTTTTTTTGTCTGTGGTATTACTAATTACTATTCATTACAAAGGAACTGAGTTTGTTGCATATTGCTTGGCCCTCATGCGGCATTGCTTAATAATACAATAATATATACAGCATTAAATGATCCTGAAATTTTACGTTTTATATGCTATGAATTGTAATGATTACCAATGTTGTACTACACAGACTAAAACCAAATACTATGTAAATGTTAAAATTCTGATGTCCATGTAAATATATAATTATAAGTTATGATATTCACACTATTAACGCAATACATTTGTATATAACAATGTTTTCACAGCAAAACAAATTATCTAGATATTATATGACTATATAATGCATTTTAAGTTTGACAGTGCACCTTTGTTCTCTAATGCAAGTAATCATTACTCATTAGTCATATCAAATATTCAGATAGGTATTATCCATATAGTATTGATTTTTTGTAATTGTTATAAGTTCATAAAAACATTTTATTAGCAAATGCTTTTATATCAAAATTATTTTAATTTTTACTTTATTTTAAAATATCATAATATTACGATCTTAAATTGTGCAGTGTGCACACAATCAATAAATTAAAGATAAATGTACATGGAGTATCATCAATAGATAGTTACTTTGTCCACACTACCTGTTACCTACCTATAAGTAAGCTCCCAAAAGTTTATAATAAAAATTAATTTAGATTATATTTCACTTATAAACATAAAAAAAATAAAAGTGGTTTATATTATTAATTTATATTGTTTAATATTTATCCTATTTCTAGAACAGTATTCCCTCTACGCATACGTATATTTTTATTCAATAATTGTTATTGTAATTTATTATTTATTTATTAAAGCATAATTGATAAATTGTTTAATCTGTCAGCAATGTATTAAATCACCAATTTATATTTAGTGTTATTGTAAAGAGAATTACATTTAAATGTTACTACAGTCAACTATCTATAAATTAAACCTTTGATAGTTCGAAACTAACAGATATTCAAAATAATTCCTGGTTCCCTTAAAAATATTGCAGTAATTCAATAAAAATAATGTATTTAGGTATACTTGGTATTTTGTAGTAAAATTTTAGGGAAAACTAACCCTCAACAAATGACAATTTGAAGTTCAAAGCCCAGCAATTCCAAGTGTATTCACCAAAATGTATTTCATATAATCTTATTGTACATACTATTTTTTTTTTATATAACTCAGTAATTCAAACTGGATTTTGTTCTCTTGATATTTTAAACCACTCAGCAATTAAAATTTTTTATAAGCCCCACCAACTTCGAATTATCTAGATTCGACTGTATTACAAAATTATTTGTATTTTGGAATGCACAGTCTTAATTTCAGATATAGACAGAATAAGAATAAACATCAAAATAAATACTTTACTGCTGAGTAAGTTTTAATCAAACCAATATAAATAATGAAACAATAATGGAAATGAGTTAGGTATAACATCTATAATATACACAGGTCAACTAGGGGACGGATTACTGCATGCATCACTTCCTGAATCATCGTTTTCATCATCACTGTTTTCTAATTCATTTTTGTCATCACCTCCGTTTTCAGATGTTGTTTTTTGATCATCTTTAGCCCATTCAATTCTTGGTGCTGCACACTTAGGACATAATTCTAAGGTGCTCGAACATTGATGGCACATTGTGTGGTAAGCTTCTTTGACGGTCTTATTGTGACATTTATTGCAGTTCTTGGCTGCTTTCAGCATCTTATATTTTTTGTACTTGATCTTCCATTCCAAGATATCTTTACACCGAGGGCAAACGCTGTGAACTTGTATGGAATTCATACGTTTGGTACGTACATTTGTGTCGTGGAGGTTATTTTTAAACGCGAACCGATTTTGATGTTTTTGAGGCCGAACGCGTGCAGCATTTCCTTTCTGGCTGCTCATGGCATCAACTAAAGTTGAAAAAAAGTTAAAATCCGTAAGTACAATGTAGTTCTAATTAGAAATTAGAATAGCTATACCTTCAATTCAGTTTGAATAGCCCAATTAATAATTTATTTCAGCTATTTCTAACTAGTGACTGCCGTATTTTGTGCAAAATGCAAAACTGCAAAAATAATAACTATAGACACTCGTGTTAGACTATCGTAATAATATGGTACTAATGTACTATTGAATTTGTTGAAAGCACACCGTAGATATTAGATAACAGTTAACTGATATGGGAATTATAGATAGGGAACTGATATGAAACAAAAAGCCTCACATATTAAGCGCTCTCGGTGTCGTTTTTTTTAACTATAACCCAAAAATCTAAAAAAGACGGCCACAGTTGCATTGCCAAAATAATTGCACTTCAGCCCTTGGCAATAGTATTGAGTAATAATATAAATAATAGGCAGTATTACATATTATTATTTACATTTCCCATTTCGGTCAAAAGTAGAAAAGATGAAAATCCAAGTTCCTTTTTGAATAATCGATAAAAAAAAAATCGAAAAAGCTTGAATATATTTAATAATTGAAAACCTAATTTTCTTCATAAATATTTTTTAATGAGTCTAATCTAACATTCGTAAAATGTAAATTGTTCGTCACTAATACTTTTAAATGTAAGACCCTTAATTCTAAGAATTAGGACATTTTTAAAAATGTGATTTACAATTGAAAATAACCAGAGATATTGCTCTTTTGCCTAGTAGGTGTTGGTGTACTTAAAATATTCAACTTATTTTATTGCATTTAGGTAATGAGGAATTGCCAAACATTTTTGACACAATTTTGTTTGAATCTATAAATTATAATGTATTGCCGTATTGGACATCCTAAAACCGCCAATTATTTTTCGTACCTCATTACCTAGTAAATAGTAATTACATAGTAAAAGTTATTTTAATTTAAAATATTAATTTATACCTATTAAATGTTAGTTCAATAACTTACATAGGATTTTCCTTCTGGGTTGTACATATAATAATTTCCCCCAAATTATGAACTTTATTGATAAGAGATCCGTTTAATGTATATGATACTCATTAGTCATCAGGTATTTCAAAAACTATTATTGTTTTATATAATTTTATCATTATTTTTTATTGTTATAATTTGTAATTTTTTTATTCTTTTGAACAATAAAGTATTACATTTATTGTTTCATACTCAGAATAATTTTTAGAGTATTTTAATCCATAAAAATCAAATTTAATTAGTAGTTTTTAGTTTTAAGAAGGAACTTAACGTTCAAATAAACAGAGTTGTGGACTAACATTTTGCGAAGTACCACTGCACCACTCCACTCCATTCAACAATACTTTAAAGATTTTAAATATCTATAATTTATAACTAATAACCAATAAGCTACCAGTCAAAATTCAATTTATATGTAACAATGTGCTCCAAATATATTCTGCTTCGGATTAAGAAATTAAAAATGCATGTTATTAAAAATAGTTAAAAAATTATAAAGATAAAATAGTAGACAATTTTTTTTTTAACAACTTAAAATAATGTATAAAATATATTTTCAAGAGCTTTATTAGTTTATTTGCCATTTTTTAAAATTTAATTTAATAAATACATACTCACTTATTAATTACCTTTATGAGTACATGTTTATTATTTAAGTATGATGTCTAAGACACTGAACACTTGTTGCCTCTGTGCCCTTCCATTCTACAAACAACTTAACTGTGTAGCAGGTTTTGACATAAATCAGTGTTCTGAATTAATTTCATCAAACTTTCATAACAGGTGAAGGTTAAAATTTACTTACTACATACAGCACACGTTTCTGCCTGCCATAAACAACATTATTCAATTAGACATCCTCTAAAATCTTGACATATCGTCTAGGGTTAGGTTACGTTTAACCTAACCATATCCTTGGATATTTTATTTTAACATAATCCCATAACATGGGAATAATTTATACTATAAGTATAATTTGTAAATATAATATGTTGATATTGTCAAAAATGTAACCGTGTTGCAAGACTGAATGTACTGGAATGTGTTGATAGGAGAACATTGAATTACAAATGACACAATAAATAATAATAAACTATTTAAAAACAAAAATTTATTCTTTAATTTTTGGTATTTATATTTGACAAAAGTAATATTTTGCTTATTCAAAATGCATTATTTATGTACATAAACACTGTAGTTTTAACACATAGAAAAGAAAATGTTTAATATTTGTCATAACTTTCAATAAATTAAAAAGAAAAAAATACATCTGTAGAAAATTATTATAATATTTATTATTCTAAATACCCAACTAGAATACTAACAATATCATCATTATCTATTAGTTTGTTTATACCATACACAACTAGTTAAATTATTTTGATTCTAGCCAGTTCTGTTTAAATTTAATTTAGCAAAACCAATAATTTTATTAAGTCAATCATGTCCATTCTCATATTATATATATTATTATGGTAACAAAAGGAAAAAAATTATCGTAAACAACAACAAATTGACTAAAAAAATTTGCCACGGAAATTGAATATCCAAAATTCCAAAGACTAAGAAACATAATGAACCCACAAGTCTGTCATGTCAAGTACACTATCACAAATCTAAATAAACACCTCGGCCATATTATTATAGGTACATATTGAATAATAGCGATGCCGTGAGAAACGGGTTTAAAAGCGTTATTTCTGAACAAAATATAATACAAGTATTTCGACAAAACGTTAATTTTAAAAATGAAAAAGAAATGTAGACCAAAGAGTACATAATATTATAATAATTATTTTGTTTCGACTTTAAATTTAACAAAAACGAATGCCCAAGATTAATAATAAATGCAAGTTTAGAAATATAGTATATTTAATTTAAGTTATGTATACATAATATGATGATTATGGCTCTCTCTCGACGTGTTCGCAGTGGTGGTGGTGGTGATTTGTATTTTTATCTCCCGTAAATCCCTCAACGACCCTCCCTCCTTCTATTCCCCTTGACCCCTCTTAATCGGTTATAGTATAAAATGTATAGGAATCGACTGCACGAGAAGAAACGCCCAACACCCGTCAGTCTTTGACGTTCTGCTGCACCAAGTGACCTGCGAAGTTGTTTTTGCCGTTCAACTGGTGACTCACCCCGATGCGTTTGCCTCGGGTCATGTTGCCGAAACACACTGACGAACTGGTGCTGACACCCGAGTCCGAAGACTTTTCACTGGAAGTACACGAGTTCGGTTTGGCGGCGGTGGCGGCGGCAGAGGCGTTGGCTGTGTCGCCACCGAAATGTTGGCGGTCGTCCGCGGACTTGGGGGCCTTTTTACTGTACTCGGGCGACGACAAGGCTGCATCGTTACCGTTGTTGGCCGAGAAACGCGGTTTGGGCGTGGGCTTCGACTTGGCGACGTCGGCACTGGGGACGATCGGGCGCTGACTGTGCGAAGCTTCCTGAGAGTCGTCGCAGCTTGGATCCGTTTTGTTTTCCTCGGTGCTGCTAGAATCGTCTTCGGGCGCTGTCGAACAGGCAAAAATAATAATAAAACAATATATTAATAAACCTTCAATATACAACGACATTGATTATAAACGTTAATCATCCACTCGACTCGACTACCCGCAGTCGATACTCGATAGTATACGTCCGGCGAGCAAATACAGGATATTATCACAAACTATAATATTAATGTATATACTCACACTGATAGTCGTGCATGACCTGGACGGCCGCCAATATTTTGGCTCTCTGTTCCGGCGCCATTATGCCCATGTAGTCCAGGTCCGCTTCGCGTATTTCACAGAACGACTGCAAGTCTCCAAAACCGTTCATCGCGAATACGGACATTTGTTCCTGCAAGGGTCGAACAACACATAATACATATTATATTATAATATTAAACTAATACCACTTGACTTGGTATAATAGTATATCAATAAATTCTTCACTAAATTCAAATGTATATAACAATGTATACAATGTATATGATCGATGGAAAAAAACGAAACACTGCACTCACCTCCATGCCTATTGTCCGCAGGAGCTGAAGCAACGACTTGGGCCTGTGTTTCGCGTTTTGTTTGCTCTTCTCAAGCCCGTTGCTTTCGTTTACCAACGGTTGGACTTTTCCGAATTTGAACGTGCCTATTCTATCACAGCCTTTGACCATTCCCTTCCAGATGCCGCTGGCGTTCATGGTGGTCACCAGTATCACATCACCTTTCTAAACGGTAAGCACAAAAAACGAGTCAGTCGTTTCGAAAGACACAAAGGTTTATAGAATTGTTCGTACGTTAAATTTCAACGCGTCTTTGTCATAAGGGTTCGGGCTGCTATTGGCCACGGCACGCGCCAACGCCAACACTTGTACTTTCTGCGTCCCATCACAAGAAGTCGGTGATTCTTCTGAGCTCTGCGACGCTGCTCCCATCAATGCTTGGGCGCCTAAACATACATACAAACCACAAATGTCACGTATGTCCTACAGTGTTGGGTAAGCATAAGTAGGTATTACTCCTAACAAAGAGGTAACTGAGGTGAGTAGGCGATAAACGCAAGGAGTGAGGTGAGGTAAAAGATAATTTTTATTTTGTCGTAAAGAGATTTAGATTTTCGAATGCAATAAAGAAGTACCTTTTGTAAATAAAAATGCATTTCCTCATACTTTTTAGGGGTTATTTAGCAAATACTAGAGTATTAGAGAAGTACTAGACTGAATATTACACCTATTATATTTTCATGCAAAACCATTAGGTGTTGAGGATTATCCTTGATACACAAACTTAAATAACTCAGAAACTATTAGTTCAAGTTTTGATTTAGATGCAAACAAAAAAAAATAACTCAATTCACAGTAAAAGTAATTGTAATAAATACATAATTTAAGAAGGAAAGGAGGGGTGAGCATTTTTGGTGATTCACCTTGTATAACCTACTTAGAACGTGTGTGTGTGTGTGTGTGTGTGTGTGTGTTAGAGATAAAAAAAACTTACTAGAAGTGCTCGGCAGACTCTCAGCAGAACTATGATGACGGTTAGGTCTCTGGTTTTGTTTCAGTTGTTTCGAGGACGTTTTAGATCTGTGGTGGTGTTGTCTTTTACTGTGACGCTAAAAATCAAAAAAGAAAAATGCGTTTTTATTGTTTTGTTGTTATTTGTTTTTTTATAGTAGGAAATTGATGACAGCTAGTGGCCACACTTACAGGCGATTGCAGAAATGAGTCATCTTGATCGGCGTAGTCCGAACTGTGTCCCGGTGAGACCGCGGTATCCATTCCCTAAAAAAAATAAAAATTACGAACATTAACCGACGCCGCTAATAATTATTACGAAATCGACAAGCACTTACGTTCATCCTGAGCCTGTGGTATAGTTCCTGGTCGTAGTCCGATCGGTTGGTCTCCACGGATAACGACGACATCCTAGAACTGTATAAAAACCGTACGACGTTCAAATATCGTTAAAATGAATTTTTTCATTAATAGATTTTATTTCCATCAACGATGTATAAGGAGAACGATATTTAAAAATATGACATGCAATTAGTTTACGTCACGGATTCATCTAATAATTTGGTAATATAGTGTATGCCAAAAGTCTCGTATTAACTTAACTACATCTCCGTGGTAAATACATATATTATAATAATAATCATATATGTATTAGTAATCTATAAATGTGTAACTTATGTAGGTAAATTGGGATTTTCTAATGGAACAAGACTGTTGAAAACCCGTATTAAATATATTTATGTAGGGCAGTCTCACAGAGATACTAATGATTATCCGGGACTTTAGGGAAATAATGTAAATTTTTTTTTGCATTTTATTTTGGGCGAAACGTTTTCGACTATAATTATGACGCGCGTTAGGTTCGGGTGAACTAAAAATGGCAGTCTGCTACACCGCGCATCGTCGGTTTGACTTTTCCGTACTTGGTAATGTTAAAAAGGTCACAGCATATAATATAATATTATTGTATATATATAACTGTAGCGAAAAGTCTACGCACTTTGAAGTTTGAACTTATTGCTGGGGTACACCCTAAATGGTGTGGTTTTTGACAGCACGTTAAATGATATTTTGGATTTGCGGAACGAAGGTTAAACTTAAGTAGTTTGACAACTTAAACTTCACCAAATTCATAATGAAATAATACAATAATGAACTATGGAAAATGAATGGTCTTATAAGTTATAATGATGCATCGAATTTAAATAGTGTACCATCAAACTTATTTACGTTTATAAGATTATAAATACAACGCTTTAGTTATTTACTAAAAACTTATACGAATGAAAAAGAAATTGTTGTACTTTGATGTATAAGATGTATAATTTACGACATTAAGAAACAATATTAATCTCTTCTATAAATTATATACAAAGTATAACAGAATTTAATATATTTTACAACAATATATTTACTTAATTTATGTATAATATACTGACAGGGCACTTTTCACGTTTAATATATTGTAGTAATTAATACGCTGAATTATCAATAAATAATATTTAAATATACGCCCGAATCCCCTATGCGTACACCTAAATGTCTGTCCCCCCAGCATCCGGAATACATCGCGCCTTTGGAAAATCCAGTTGCTTTGCCCCGGATTGTCAGATAAAAAGTCGTTAACCTAAACAAATATCCCAGCATTAAAAAAACGTCTTTTTTATATAAAAGCTTGCATTCTAAATAAATATAAAATTTTAATTCAATACGATGATTGCTAAGTAAAATATAGAACTACCTATATAGACCATACTTTATTTAAAAACAAAATAAAAATATTTAAAACCACAATTTTAATTCCTAATGTGTATTGTTTCTTAAACTTCCATGCAGATGTAATTTATCAAACTGTTAAGTTTTTAAAGAATTGCGAAATAACGAATAAATTATAGAAATAAATGTTTAACTGTAAGCAAAAATAATTAATCAAATAGCATTTATTACTATATTTTAGCAATAGGTTATAGGTACTATATTATAGTTAACAAATAACACACATTATGTACGTAGGTATGAATAATGTTGGGATCAACGAATGTCTTCGTAAAATTCAGAGAAGATTTATTTTATATTTTATGACCAAAACAATTCATTCTTAAATTGGAGTCTGGCACGAATTTTCGTTCTTTGAACTGTCGTAAGTTATCAGAACTCTCATTACTTTTATTTGAGAATACAACCGATATTAGTTGGCACACACCATTATTCACATTTTTTATTCACTAAAAATAATTATTTTTATAATGGAATAAAAGTATCTTTATCTTCAAACGTTAAAGTTCGTATTAAAAGTTTTTAATATGAATGCAGTATTATGCATATACAGTATTTTATGAGTCAAGTTTAAATCATCTTAAATAATTATAATAATCTTAAGATGAATAATGAATTTAAATACTTTTTATGATAAAAATAAAAGTGGTTATCGGTTTATTAAAAATATTATCTCGGTGACAAATGTATTTCACTATAAAATGAAATATAAAATTTAACTTAAAATTAATATTAGTAGTTTAATTTTAACATTCATTTTGAGCTTTAAGTATTTTACTAAATTTAAAACTTTTTATTAGTATATAGAAGAATAAAGTTGAATTCACCCACATTTGTCATCATAATATAATTTTGCAATAGGTGATTCGTTGGAAATGCAACGTAGATTGTATTTTATTCTTGAAGTTTAACATAGCATGTATATTTACCACCAAAAAGTTATTAAAGAAGTATTTCAATGTATTGATTGTGTCTGAGAGTTTAAAAAAAAGGGGGAGGGGGTCAAGTGGATGTCACTCTGCTGTACAGTAGGTTACAAGTTGGTTACTGTATAATGGATGGTATTAAATTTGAATTCAATGATATTATATCAATGCATACGAAAAACGATTCTGAGCGGAGACGGTATGTCAGTCTAGACTCTAGGATATTTTAAATTATATTGATATTGTTATTATACGATAGCTATATCACGATTTAAGACACGGACTAAGATATACTATCTTAAATCGTGG
>PVMI01002345.1:0-12784 GCA_008528875.1 Aulacorthum solani | reverse complement strand
TGTCGGGGAAAAAAGAGCGCACGAAGCGCAGCTTTCGCGAACCGATGATTTACCGTCGCGCGTCATTATATCATTCCGTTTGGAAAAAAATAACAATATCTCCTGTCCTTCGATGACGATACAACGATCATACATACATACATATATATATATATATATATACGTCATCGGTGTACGTACATGTATATGTATATATACCGCAAAAGGTGTCTCGCATCGTGTTTACGGCCCGTATATTACAAGCCCGCTCTGCGCCAGTGCCATCTCCGCAGATTTTTAAGCGTAAACATTTTTAGCTGCTGCACGAAAACGAAAACGTATAATGCGCTCGATGATTCGAAAAAAAAGTTTGACCGTCTAGGGGAACGAAGCCGGTGCTGAGAGTGAGAGACGGCCTGTACGCAGCGTATATAATTATTATTATTATCAGTATATTATTATTGCTGCGAGTCTCCGGGACTCTGCGATAGTGTATAATATGTGTATCGTGCGTTATAATAATAATGTTTACGTGTCGTAATAATGATCTGAATGCGCCGTGGTAACAAGATTCGGATTACGTTCCGACAGCGACTTGCCTGCAGTAGGCAAAGTATAGTGTTATAGAGTTATATAGCCTATTGCGTGCCACGCGATGTACGTATATGTGTTGCCATTGTTTTGTTTTTCCTTATCCACAGCATTAAAATACATCTGGCCCGTAGTATGGTGTGTGTGTGTGTGTGTGTGTAGATATAGGCGGATAGGCGGACCGTGACCGCGGTGGTGGAACGAACGACTAATTAGTTTAAGTACGCGTATGCGTGTGTGTGCGTATATGACAAGGTCGCGAATCATAATTAATATATTATATATTACTTTACTTTACATACATAACATATTATACAATATATATGTAGATAGGTATCTCAACTGTTATTCAGCTCACTATAGGGACGTAATTGATGTGTGTGTGTGTGTGTGTGTGTGTGGGTTGAGACAAAAGTGTGGAGATTTTGATGCAAAAGATTTGATAATCAATCTATAAGGGCCCAGAAATAAAAACAAAATATTTAAAAATAATATTTAGTTTTGTATATTATGTACAGTCACAATAATACGGCATTTCATAACTGGGATCTTATTAAAATGCATCCACAAAACATGTTAAGTAAAATTTGGATGCTGCACCGTGCGTCGCATGGTCGCCACATATATAATTTTAAGTCGATAGACCCGATATTGGTTCGATTTCCAGTTAATCACTTTTCCCGCAAGTTTTATCGCGTTATCTCTTTTGTATTTTTTTAGTTTTACAACGAGTTATTGAAACACTACAAGTAAGCCAAGAGCAAACCATGAATCATGAGTGGTTAGAATGTCTGTTGTTTTACAGATGATAATAACTTTACACAGGTCCACCATTTCGGCCTCTGATAAGCTATGCGTATAGATGACACAATGGCATATTTTCAATATCAATATATATATATTACCTATTTAGATTACGAGTGGCATCACGGATTCGTCGTTTCGCGTATAATGTGGGGTAGAATTTTAAGCGCTGCGTGGGTGGGTGGGGCGGGGTTGAGAGAAGCGAAACAAGAGAAAAAGACAATATTATGTTGAAAAAAAAAATCCGCACATTTAATTTATTATCTGTAACCTCGTCACAGTCTAATCCGACGATGATTATGAAACCGGAGGTGCTAGTTAGCGGTGCGCTTTGTACCGCGCTCTCGACTGCTGCCGGCTAATATCGCCTTGTCACGTTTAATTCAATATCTTATTAAAAACACGATACTCGTCACCCCTCCGCCAGCTCGAGTGTTTCCACCCCCACTTCACCAATAACACCTCCGATCCGCAGGTCTTCGTCTACTAGCTCACACTCACACTCACGCACGTACAATAGAAATGACATATTATCTCTCTTCTCCCATAACGCGAACAATAATAATAATTTAATGTTCATTGGTACCTACTCTGGTGTGCCGCCGCATAGTATAGTGTGCAACGATGATATAATAATATAACGATTATTGTTTCTCGTTGCGATATATGCTACTCCCCCGCTACAGCCGTCACTAATATATCTCCGGCTTACTATTCTCACGCGTCTCTGTCCCCCTCCTCCGTCCCATCGTGCACTATAAAACTGCATCGATTTAATTGCAGCACCACCTCGGCAATGCGGTCACGACGACGCGGACAGACGGACGGGTACATGATAATAACATAATACTACATAAGTAAATCGTACCTGTATTATAATAATATGTACGGGTGTATAGGAGGACATTGGGCGAGTATAGGAGTGTACGTAAGAGGAGGAGAGAGTAGAGGAAGTAGTATATAATATGTATACCACACCGCGGGTTTATACTTTATGTGTATGAGTGTGTGTGTGTGTGTGTGTGTGTGTGTGTAATGGGTATAATGATGAAAATTTTCGATTAGTAGGTGCCTCGTTTACGATCATCGGAACGCACACCAGAGACGTTCCGAACAAAAGGACGAAACGAGATCGATCAGAGTCAAAACCATTAGAGAGCCAACGAGCCTGTATTATTTTTATTATTATTTTTTTCGTATACACATCTCGCACAGTTCTCTTTGGACAACTATAAGACTGAAGCTAATTAATACGGCTGAGTCATTAATTGGTTCAGCGGGGATCCTTTGTTGTTTAGCCGCTCGTCCCACAGACGCGATGTACCTTACACGGGTAGTACACACACACTCACACACACACACACACTCTTGTGAGCGTGAATACCAAAACAATACATATCGCTTGTGCAGGTACGTAAACTCAAAAAATTATAAATTATACGACGGCGACACACATTATATAATATTACAGATATTGTATTATACATCATCATTCATCACATATTGTCCAATAATAATGATCATAATTATTAAAATTTGTTATTATCATATAATATATAAGGTTCTATGTATTATGCTAGTACCCATAGGTATGTGTATTGGTCACAGATTTCATTATTGTGAAACCGCAAAGAAATCGGTTATTCTGTTCACGGATTCATCTATATTATGCGAAAATTAATGGAAAAACTAAATAATATAATTTCATAGCGATGTGTACATGCCGCCCAACAATAATAGACTTTATCGACTTTCAGCCTCCGCGTAACTTTGATCAACGACGACGACTACAATAATTATTAAATTACGCAACGGATCTCATCACTCGTGATAATATTATGGTGATATGGTTAGCCGATTCCGTCGCTTTTGTTGTGTTGTGCTCCACTGCTGCAGCACGCAGTACTTCTGTCTATGACGACAAAAGTGTGCTATTTCGAACCAGACACTAAGATTTTACGGTGTTGCGTATGTATTATATTATATTAATAAACGTATTATTCGACGGCTATTGCTACAGGTCGAGCGCATTTGCTGCCTGTCTGTCACGCCACGCGCCGGCTGAAGGTCCACTATAGATCACGTTTTTTAACCAAAAAAAAAAAAAAATTAATAAGGTAAAATATCGTATTATTATTATTATTATTATTCGACGAGATAATATCGATATACGTGTATAATATCAACGCGATCGGGTTGACTGCAGTGTACGAGATAGGCATTAGCTGGTATAGGTAGGTACCGTGAATAATATGCCTCCGATCTGTATACATGCACGATAATATGATGTTATATACATTATATTATATCAATATATACTATGATAACACGTGTATGGTGATAAATAATGTAAACTCGAAAACATAATTAAGTTTTTTTGTCTCTGGAGTAGGTAGGTACGTATACCTAGATTTATGTACACAGGGACCTCCTGGCGGACACGTCTGTGACGGTCTCGCGGGCTTTTCGCACGCGGTTCGTGAGGCCGATCGGATTTTTTTTTTGTTTTCGTTTTTTATCGCTTTTGTCGTCACGGTTACTCTGTGCACGAGTCCCGCACAATTTCCGGCCTCGTTAATAACGTCATAATAGTAATAGTAATAATATATATAATATAGGCAAATCCGACGGGACGATCGTAAAAAAGTTCAATTTTACGTACACGCACGACGACCGACACTTCTCCGCTCTCTTCTACAATAGCATAATTTTAATATCGTATGCGTAATATATATAATATGCATTATGTGCGTATGCGCGTGCATATTCACCATAGCAGACATAATCGGCCGTTACAGTATAATAAAAACTGAACGAGATCATATAACCCACACCGTGGTGGGGTGGGCGAGATATTGGGGCTGGGGGACCTTTGGATAATTTTTCGCTTGAAACGAAACAGCAAGCTTAATGCTTCGATAAGATCAGTATGGAGAAATTAATGATTTGCTCACAAAATGTTTGCTTTAGCTACTATATACTCTTCCAAACTTTTTGTTTAAATTTTGTATTCAATATCTATTCGCCATGTAGTACAAACGTACAATACACATCATAAGTGATGTATGATAACTGAAGCTTGTTTACGTGGACGTGAGGAAGACCTACCAAGATGTGTTGTGGCACTTTATAACTATATATTGTTAATTTAAACAATACTTAATAATTTATTACATTTTAAGGTTTAAAAGTACGTCATAAAAAACCAAAAAGCTCAAAACTATCGAATAAACTATAATTAAACAATTAGCGTATAATAAAAAATGTTCACCATACCTATCACAAAAACATGTAGGTATTTACGATATCCATAAATCAAAACTCATTAATTTTTTCCTGTATCTGGCAACATATATAGGTACAGAATATTAACAACCGATATAATACAAGTTTGTAACATTCAACTGAATTGGTCAATTATTATAAATATTGATATATTAAAACATTACAATGATCACATAACGTCAATTTTACTATTATTATTCTTTTGATTTCATATCCAGGCTTTGGCGTATGTATTGCTATAAATAGTAAAAGTAGTCAACAGTATATATATCTACGTCGTTAAAATTCAAATATAATATAGCTATAGGTACACGAAACCGGCAACAACCGACAGATCATATTATATAAGTACACCTAATTCATCGTAAATCATTACAAGGATATCGCATCGCGCTCGTTCTCGTCGTCTTCGAACTCTGTGATTATCGGTGTACACAATAATATTGTAGGCACTTGCAATGATATGGAGATTTGTCTCTCCCTGCAACGGTCGGACAATTTATTTTTAAATTTTGTATAGACTCGTCACAGGTTTTATTCGTCACAGTCAGCGTACAGGTAGAGGTATATTATAATGTACGCATATTATACGGACCCGGTATGTAAAGAAAATAATATAATAATATCGCGTCGGCAAGTCGGGACGACCCAACTTATACACACCTTATGGGTGTCTGTACGTTTTAATGTACAACGGACTTGATGTGAGTCACCAGTAGAAGTATTATAATATAGTGCTGGAATACGACGACTGTCGTGTTCGACTCTACGACTCTGATATTGCTTTTTTAGTCGTAATATATATATATATAGGTACGCCTTACCTGACGGGCGGACGGGCGCTCGCGCGCGCGCACACACAATTTTGAGAACCCGCGCACCGGAATGTCGGGGCCCCGGTGTCGGCGGCGGCGGCGGTAATAAGAAGCGATACGATCAGAGGAGCCGCCTCTGCTGTTTAGTCACACCTGCCATGCGCGGGACCTTTGATGTGGCCGCCGACATGAGACGGCGCGCCCCGCGGCTATTACCCACCGCCGAGGCACGCCGCGTAACTTACCGTAGCGCCGTAACGCGCTGCTCGGCCGGGCTCGGCTCGGCTCGGCCGCCACCGCCACCTAACCGGCCCGGCACGTATATCATAATGGTAATATAATATTATATATTGCACTCGACGATATTGCCTGCCCATTGTAGGTGTATTAGATTGTCACGAGACTTACGCGTTATCGTCGTTGTTGGCTTAGAGTATTATGATGTATAGAAGACGGCTTCGATAATATTCCGCTATTATTTGTATCGATATTATACGCAAGACGTCCGTTCAGCCATGATACCATGTATATAACAATATATTACACACATACACAACATATTATAAAGATTTATACATATATATATAAAGATATTTTATACAGTGTACTGAGCGATCGCTATTATAGGTAATTATTAACAATTTGTATTAATATTATATCGATAGCGATTTTCCGGAACGGTGTGCATGATAGGTATGTCATAATTTATGTGGACTACAAATTATTACAACGGGTTTAATAGTGCTCTTTATTATATCCATGTGTTTACTTGTATAATGTGCTAAATACAATATAATATTGTCTACGTCTTACGACAGTATATTATTAACACATGACACATCATACTCGCGGTGGCAGTTATAGTTGTTTAATTGTTGAAACGATTATAAATAATCTCTAGACAGATTTTCGGTTTATTCGACCACAAAAAAAAAAAAAAACAAATTTAAACAAACTTATATTAATAATAATAACAATATTAATAATGAACTTCTCTGTTAAATGGAGAAAAATCGCCGAGCCCGGCGACGACGACGATAATAATCCGGAATTTTCGACCGCACCATTTCTGCTGCCTACGCTCTCGAGCGAGGAACCGTCATTAGTCACCAGTCTACTTGAAAGGGCCTCTGTTGTTTGCCATTTTCCAAAACGGTAAGCGCATTAATTGCCGCCGCCGTGTGCGAGACAGAGAGCCGCGCATTCCGCGTCGGAATTATGCATTTAAAATAATTATAAATGTGTGATATAAGACAATAATAATACAATCCTTATATTTGACCGATGTCAAATAAAAAAAATAAAAATCGTTAAACCGCCCGTAAACAGAAATATTCTCAGGGTACACACAATACGTGTAATATTGTACACGTCACCGAGGAGGACCGAAAAATTCCACGGATCAAAATAAGTGTGAAGTGACCGCCGCCTCCATAGAGTGATTACCGGACCGTGGCATTGGTCGGCATTACGCGGGGTAGTTGTTGTGTATAGTGTTGTTTAGTGGTAATAATCGTGTAAAAACGAGGACACAAAGGAATAAGGAAAAATAAAATACAAATCTTTTGCCACCCACTACTAATGCCGCCGCCGAGAGACGTGAGAGACGTCCAATTAATGGTGTGCGAGTGGTGTGTGTGTGTGTGGGGGGGGGGAAGTGTTTTTTTTTTTTTACTCGCTTATCAAATGCACATTTTACTATAATTTATACTACCTACAAATATTATACATAATATACTTTATACGCTGTACACACGTGAAAGTGCATTTTTTTTCTCGAACATAAACTACGCAGCGCGGCGTCGGCCTTCACATATTATTATATTCGAAAATCTTTGGCTATTAAATCAGAGAGAGAGAGAGAGAGAGACGTTTCGCTTGTCGTTTGCTCGTTAGTTAAATTATGAATTCTTACTATACGTCGGTTCGTATAAATTCACAGATTACAAATTAGCTGTGGAATTCGGTCGGTCGGTAGGTATCTTCTTCCCGGGCAATAAAACAGCCATGAGCCGGTCGCCGTTTTTTTTTATTATTATTATTTTTCCTATTCCTACTTTTACCGTTTTTTAATTTTTTATTGCGTATTTTTATGAACGAAGGGCACGCGCACGTCCTGAGAACTTGGTACGAAAAACGTCAAAATCGTGGTTAAGTGGTCTGACCTGCTGTGTAGACTCGTATTTATTGTAGGTGGTTGGCGGGGGGGGGGGCTGAAGCGGATCCAGGTTCCTCACGGAAGTTTCAAAAAACCGTTTTTAGAATATAAGATAAGATAATATGTATATATCATTGTATTATTAAATGATATATTTAAAGCGCATTATATTATAATAACACATAATTTGTCTTCCACGAAACCAAGCATGCCAACGTTTTCTATTCTTTTGGGAAACTACCGAAAAGAAAATTCTTATCACCCCATATGGGGGACTCCGAACAACTCTCCGCATAAATATATAATAACAGTCATCTCTCTTGGCTATGCCTACGTCTCTGCAGAGTTACACGATGATGTATAATGTAATGTATAATAATATACTATTTAACACGGTTCCTGCCGCCAAACGCGTAAAGCGTTTATCTCGGGGAGCGTGGGAGGTGTATTATATAGTGCACCTAAATATTGTGCAGCTCATATATTATTATATTGAAATATTGAACTCCGTCGGAGCGTTTGCGAAAAACGAAGACATAGTACTAATAACGTCGGCATTTCAGTATATATATATATATACACACACACTGCAGTTGTAGTACACAATAATAACAATATAATAATAATTATAATAGCGAAGCCGCCCGCAGTAAAACATTAAAACGGCGTGCGTGTCATTATGCGCTGCAAGGACGAAATGTGATTTATTCGTCCGAACGGCGGATTAGTCGCGGTGCTGTTTTTTTTTTTTTTTATCGGAGTTGACATTTTTTACGGGTTTTCTCGCGAGCGCGTTTGACAAAACGAACCCTTCTCCGCTTTTTTACGGCCGCGGCGATAAGTCTTTTCTGCTCGGCCGATCGTATACCGTATATTAATATTATGCTATTCGTCGCATGAATATGCATGTGTGCGATTTTTTTCAAATATTTTTCGCCATGTTCTCGCTCCGCTGTCCCATATATTTTTTTGATTTACGTCGTCTCACCATCGACAACATCGCTCGGCGTGTTATTATTAGACCACGTTAGACTCGTTATGCGTCTCGTATAATATAATGTATAATACATACGATGTACATATTTTATACTTATTCTTGCCGCCGTTTGAAATACGTCCGTCACTCGTTATAATATTATATTATTATCAGGCGTGTCAGCGGCGCGATTGCATCGAAAACGTTTGCTCCCGGAATCGCGCGTTTCCGACCCAATCAAGCACGGCCAGCCGCGGGTCAATCGATTGTGCACACCCGGTTTGTACCTGTAAACGATACATACATATATATATATATATTATATTTGTCTGTATCTGTTGTACATAATGTTACTCCGACGCACATAATATATATTGATATATAATAATATACAAGTGCCTAACCCAATTATGTATATAAATATAATATTATACGAACGCCGTGTCGTATCGGCGAATCGCGACCGACCGCACTGCAACTATTCGATATAATATGGTACTGTGTGTATTGCGGCGGTTAACAACAATAATTACCGAACGTCCGAATTCCGTTTCGTCGCGGTCGCGGATCATCGATAATCCGGAGCTCGTGTTCATCCGAGCTACTATGATCGAATTGCGGACGGAAGACCCTGCGAGTCGAGAGCGTGACAATGAGCCGGGCGAAACCACAATCATTCGCATTTCTCACGGAGATTATGGAGGCGGTGTAAACATACTACCTATATAATATGGTGGTATAGTGCCCCGAGTAGGCTTTACTTATTGTACAGAATTGACTGATCGGGGTAATAATTCGACGAGTGCGTCTCCTAAGATCTATAAACGGTTTCGAGCCACACCGGGAGCTGTGCCGCAGTCACTATAATAATAAATGATGCATAGGTATACGAGTTTCACGTGGCGAATAAAAAACGACCGAATTTAATCATTTCGATTGAAACCACGCCGTTGGGCTCGATGCTTTTGCCGAACGATCGACTAAATTAATGTACACTATCGCTTTTACACCACCGATCATCATCCGCGGTGACATCCCCGAGAAATACATCTCCGACAAATATAATTGCAGTGTCGTAAAACAAAAGTCTCGAGTAAAGTCTGTGGGTTTTCTATGAACGTTGTTGTCCGAGACCCGTGCCGCTTTAGATCGCTTGCCCGTTCCGTGGCTCGTTTATATTAAAACAACCGTTTTCATTTCTGTTCACAGATACCAGTTCCAGTCATCTGAACCTGTTCAACTCTCGGTCGCAGCCCAAGAAGAAGCGCAAGTCGCGCACCGCGTTCACCAACCACCAGATATTCGAGTTGGAGAAGCGGTTCCTTTACCAGAAGTACCTGTCGCCTGCCGACCGGGACGAGATCGCGTCCAGCCTGGGCCTGACCAACGCGCAGGTCATCACGTGGTTCCAGAATCGCCGGGCCAAGATGAAGCGCGACTACGAGGAGCAGAAGAAGGACCGAGAGACGCTGGCCGCGCTCAGCGAGCACAAGATATTCTTGGAGACGGCCCAGAACATGGGAATACTCAAGAAGAAACCGCAACCGGCTTTGGCTGTGGCGGCCGCGTGCGGTTCGCCCACCGATCACCTGTTGCAGCAACAGCAACAGCAGCAGCAGCAGCAGCAGCAGCAGCCGGTCAAGTACGACGAATGAGCGGCTCGTCGGTTATCGCCGGTGTATGTTGCACATTAAAGTATCAAATACAATATTACTATAATATTATATGAGTCGTCGTCGGCAAAATCTGTGTAGCAGAGAGCCTTCATGTTTAGCCTGTAATAATTGTATAATTATTGTGAGTCGTTAAAAAAAAATTAATAACGTTCCTCGTAAGTTTTCTTACTTTCTGAAAAAAAAAACAATCTTAATAATATAAGCACGTGGCTCCTCCCCGAAGACGTATAGTCGTCGTAAATCCGGAGAGTCTTCCGGCGATACCTCCTATCACCTGCGCCCATCACCCGTGATGATATTGAGATCTCATTCCTAATTTTCTTTTACATAATGTAATATCGTAGTAAGTAGACCTAACCTAACGATATCGGAGTGTGTGAAAATGTAATGTTCCACGTCCCAACATGAAGGGCTTACTGTTTGGTATTTATTTGCGAATCGGTCGGGGACGAGAATCAAACAATTTATAATAGCATTTCGGCCACTGTGTGTATGAATAAGGGTGTATTATAGCGACGAGGGGCGATCAGGTGGAGACGATGGGGGTCCGAAACTACCGGACAAAACATTTCATTGGCTCGTGCGTCCTAGTCTTTCTCACTATCTATATTATATTTTACATACGACTACTATATTATTATTATTATTATTATCGGTATCCATAAATAATAAATTAATAATCTAAATAGACGTAATTTATAAAACAATAATGGTAATAATAGTGATATTAGTGTGGGTAGAGTTACAAAATAATAATAGTACCTAATTATGTCATGGGAGATCGGTATAATATAATATGTACCTATTGTACCTATCGTTTTTTTCACTTAAATATTATTATATAGGAGTAGGTATTTTAGTGTTCGTCGTTTTTAAGAGATTGTTGCAAGTACAATAATCATAATATATTATTATTATCCATCATTATTATTATGCGTGTAGTTACAAGTTATTATATTTATTATACGCCAGTAAGTTGTGTATGACCATATTATTATTATATTAATGTTCGGTAAAACCAAATTAGTCATAAGGAACTAGATGAATTATTGATATACATTTTTATATATTATTATCCTTATTTAAAAAATGTAATTAAATTTGTTTGTATAAACGCGTTGGCCCCGACCGGCGGCCGCCGCAAAATGCACATAAAACTTGTACAATTTATTTTTAGATTACATTATAATATGATAGTATTGTACAATGTACATGTGTATCTAATTTTGTAAATATCCCGTAATTTATACTTTTATTATATCATACTAATAAATTGTTCGTACACTATTATTATATACAATATACATATAAGATAATATATGTAATGTATATCATATATTATTACTACGCGCTTGTTATATTTTGTTTGTTTGTTATATATTATATTATATTTTGTTCGTACTTAATTTTTCGTTAACCCAATACCAAAAAAACAAAAAACACAAAAACATTTTTTTAGATTTTTTGCACTTTGTTCGTATTCATATTTGTTTACATTATTATATTATTATATCGATTAACTACAACTACTATACTATATAAATCATAAACTATAATAATATATTTGTACATATTATAATATTGCAGAATATAATATTATATAATATATATATATTATACACACGCATTACAAGACAAATTTTTGTTTCATCCTAATCAATTTCCATTGTAGTCGTATAACTGAAAATAATGGATAATAAATAAATAATGTTTTATTTTTTTCGTAAGAGTTATTATAAAAAATGTCAAATCTGAAATTGAATACCGTTTTATGCCGAATAACCTCATCTCATATAATTATAACTGTTGCATGTGCACTTATATTGTAGACCAGCAAATCTCAAAGTTTGAGTCGTTTTAAATAGTAATTATTGTCTAACATTATAATAGTCTACAACCTGGTCTCATTGCTGTGCAGAGCAAGCAAATATTTTAAGATTAAGGTAGTGTCTGTGGAATCTTCGGAAAAATACAAAGTATAATTATCATTGCAACTACAAGTACGTATGTCTCAAAAACGAAACCACCGAGTTGCAGTTTGAAGGATATTATACAAAATAATCGTTCGCATATCACAGAATATATTATATTGACGTCTTCATGCGTCTCTGCAGCACAGTCCATCCAACCGGAAATACAGCAAAACATTCCACTGCGTAAAATCGTAATAATTGTGGTGCAATTTGAATAATATTATATAAGTCACACGCCAGCTATTAGACACCTGTAAATTTGAAGAAAAGAATCTTTTAGCAAATATCCTCTTCGTATAATACACTTTCCGACGAACAAGTTATACCTAATATATAATAGACTATACACCTATAAATAATACCATAATAACAATAATAGTTATAAGGAAACGTCGAAGCCAATAAACTGCGTTGACATCTCCGTTAGACAATAACATGAATATATATTTTACGAAAAACATGCGATGTGACATATTATCTCTCGATAGTAATAATATTCTCCTATTGAAATCAGGCAACGACCGTTT
>PVMI01002337.1:0-15949 GCA_008528875.1 Aulacorthum solani | reverse complement strand
TCAAGTTCATTAAATTTAATAGGGAGGTATATCACTGTAAATTGAATTAAATTTTATTTTATTTGAACTTAAATCGACTATCAAATAAAATTGTATACATATCTTTTCTATATTTTTAAATTGTTGTAAGTATAACTTGAGATTGGATCACATTTTCAAACCTTAAATAATTTATTTCAAAATGAAATGAACTTAGTACAAAATAATTTGCAAATTGTCAAGATATGAATAGATAAGTACCAATCAAACAAAATTAACAAAAACAATTTGTTGAATTATTTATATAATGAAATTACAATAGTGATAATTAGAGCAAAGCAAAACATTTGAAATTGAATTTTAAATACTAAGCCCCCATTATAATAAAAGTACCTGATTTCTGCATAATATAGTTTAACACCAAATTTTTCTGTGATTTGTTGTTCAATATAGTAGCTATAATTACCGGCCAATTGACAACATATATATTTACCATAAAAATTCACACCTTGCACACTATCTTGGAAAATAATCTCATTAAATCAGCGATAGTTAATAAATTGTTTTAATTAAATTAATAATCATGTTATTTTGAGTTTCAGTAGGTTCGATATAATTTCCTAATATACAAATAATTCCCTTAGTTATTTTTTATTTTTTTTAAAAATAATTTCAGGTAAATAAAATATCATTGCAATTTTTAGTTTTTGATAATTACTTAATATATTATATCTACTACCTATAGGTATAATGTAGGGCAAACAACAAAACATTAATTTGGTTTTAATACTAAAATGTATCTGTATGATTTAATATTTACAAACAATACCTGTACATAAAAACACACATACATATATTATATGGTATACCAGCATACAATTTTGTGAACTGTGTTGGTCGGTGTTACTTTATGGTTGGGCTATTATGGGCAGGAACGTGTATGTATAGTATAATATATTTGTTTATAAGGCGTCCATAAATATCTCGGATAGGGTTTGGCAATATAGGTTAGGTTAGAGTTTCTTTATCACTGCAAAGACGTATCTTTATCACTGCTCATAAGATATTTCCACAGATCATGAATATTCAAATCTAAGAATGCACGTATTCTTTTTCTGTCGTATAGAGTAGGCTAATAACTGCAAAATGGGAGGAAGTGGCAACTGGCAAGCTAGCTTATTTTCAAAAAATATTATCATTGATTAATGAAAATTTAAAACTACGAATATCGTTAAACAAAAACGAAAAATTTCGTGTTTGTCACAAAATAAGGTTATCATTACCCGTGAAATCCTAACGAAAACGTGAATTTTGAATAACGATATTTGCCTCTCTAAAGCAATAAAAGCTGGGTGTCCTGCAAATTGAATTCTCTAATTGACGATGTCTGAGGAGGTCGACGATATAATTTTTTTTGAACACACTTCACATATTATGTTTTTTGTATGTTTGCCTTTAAATAATTCTTAACTGACACAGTTTAATTTATCTCGAACAAGTAATCTTCGTACCTACAATAATATTATAATATGTATTTATATGGCACTGCCGAGTTCCGCTTTGCAGGTAATAACGAATTTCGCCATATCTGAATTATTATTTTTATTAAATTTGGTAAATATAATAAAATCGCGGTTAACATTAAATTATATGTACCTCTACGAATTACTAGTAGATGTATATAATATACGAATACTATAATATGTACCCATACCTATATTATAGCTGCTGGGATATCTACGATTACCGTGGTTAGGTTATTACTTATTTATGTGTATATGCCTTGTGCTGTCGGTTATATGATGTTGTGTATGATACATCATTATCCGTTTAATGACTGGAAATCAATTTACTGCCGCTTTCATATGTGGATAAAAATTACCCGCAAAACCAATTTCCTTAAACACGATAAAAAATAAAAATCTTCCGTCCTCGTAGGTATATACATCATTATACTTACCATTACTAGTATAGTTAGTACTGTTGGTAATCCTATATAGAAGATAATATACAATCTATACTGTTATTTATTTATTATTTTTATTATTATATTGCTATTATAATAATTTTATTTTTTTGAGCATAACAATCATAATATTATATTATACCTATAGCATATGTAGACATCATCCAATCGAATAGACGTTTCTGTGGTAAGTTAATCTATTACAAAAAAATATTCATTTTGAGAAATTAATTTTGGCACAACAACAAATAGACGAGGAATTCGGAATAATAGTATTAAGTGTAGGTACTTATACACCTATTATGTACAATATACATATATGCGTACATATTGCATATAATTTATGTCATATGTGCCATAGGACATAGAGTATATGGAGAGTGATCTTATAACAGTGAACACTATATAATATACAGGGTGCTAACTACTGACAAGCATGCTCATCCCTAATTTTTTTCCTCAAGGACAAAAAATACTAGTTTGAATTTTGATTTTGTTACCTACTTTAATATTTTCAGAAAAAAATATCCACTAAGCAATTATCATTAGAAAATAAGAGTTCTCATTTGAAAAATATATTTTTGCATCCCTGCAAAACATTCCTTAAGCCTAAGTGCAAAAAATCTCATGAATTTTAAAATATGGTCTAGTAGGTATATTTAAAAATTTCAAAAATCACATTTTGAATTATTGAATTATTGGAAAAAAAATAGGTTAACATGTTCTTGGCAAATCACACCGTATATAATTTTATTGACTTGGTCAATTGTTGTGTTTCTGTATTTAATTTCTAGCAGTAAATTCCAAACACGTTTATCGTTCAAAATATTGTAAAAGATTAGAATGTACATATCTAATGGTATTATTTATTAATATAAAAGTTCATTGTTCAAACTATTAGTAAAAACATTTGAAAAATGGCTTAAATTTACCAGGTATAATGCTTTCCGAGATATACATACTAGATATATATACTCAATATCGTGAAATATGATTCTATAGTTTGCCACATTGGTACAAAATAAACAAGTACAATATATCCATATACTTCTGCGAATACCTTTATATAGAGGTACACGACCGACTTGCAATTAAACATAATATTACATAGGTATAATATAGCACGCGTGCTGAAAACTTATTATTAGTATTGAACCTATATATAGTTGTAAGTTATAACTTGTAATAATATCTTGATTTAAGGAAATAATAATGGACAATATGCTATTAATTACTACCTACATTAAAATTTTCTTTAAAAAAATATTGTATATTTTTATGTTTAGGTATATATCTAATATACTTTAGGTACGGTGATGACTGATGACTATTTATATTTTAACGAACCGTTCTTGTTCAACGTCTGCAATGCATTAGTCATTATAGGAATGAAGTGTATTACCTATATATTTAGGTATAGGTATAATACTAGTATATGAATACACTTTTGTGAACTATGAACAGTTATGAGACTTGCGATAACGAACGGATAATTATTCATAACTTGACCTCCAAAAGAAAATAATAACATTATACCATATTATTTACAAGAATGTGAAATTAAAATGTCACATATTATAAACGTCTGAAAAAAATAAAAGAAAAAAAACAATCAACAGATTTATGATGGTTTGATACTCAGCGTGGTATAGGTGTGCTCGTGGTGGGTAAAAAAATATGTGCGAGGATTTGTCTTGATCCTGACAAACAATAATAATATATAGAATGGATAACTATAACCTGCAAGCATAAGCTCACAACCTTTATATCCTTTAATAAAGAATTTATATGAATTTAGATTTTTGAAATTTATTCGTATATTGCGTCCCATATTTTAAAATACTCGGATTTTTATAACATCCAAGGAGTGTCTTGTGACGATACTTGCTTTTTCAAAGTACATATTCATGTTTTTGGGCTGGATACAATTATTTTTATCACCATAGAAACGCAAATCAATAATAAAAACCTATTTATAATTTCTCAATTTCCCTTCCAGAAGAAAAATATCTAGTAGCATGCTACTAACTGTCTTAATTTTTCTAATGAGGATCGTCCTTTTTCCTGTAAACAAGTTAATCAACTAAAAAAATACGAAAATTTGTTAACGTTTTTATATTGTTAATATAATTAAAATGATTGTTTGGGAACCTTGGTGTGGAAAATATGAGGTCTGTGTATATTTAAAAATGTTAGTTCCTAATTAATATTAATCCATCAACATTTTTCAATTTGTAAAAATTACTCAAATAATATTATTATAATAATGAATAAAAGATCCAATATTACATCCATTTTATATTTTTGTTCAACTATTATAATATGTGTTTTGCCAATTCAGAAACTACTCGTTCAAATTTTGATTTAAATATCTAAATCAAATTTTAAAAACAATAATCGGCTTAACAGTAAAAAATAATTGGTTTTTATTAAAAAATTTAGTTCAAATAATTGAAAAATTTATCTTTAACACAAGAGTATATTCTCAAAAATTCCAAAAATCAGAATTTTAATAAATAAATTATTAATGAAAAATGGGGAATGCTTGGAGAATCAGCTTGTAAATAATATGTGTAACCCATAAAGTTCATTGTAGAAGTCAGCTACCTTTACGATTTAAAAAAAAAAGTGTGGTCCAAAAACAAAATATTGTATTTAAAATATTTTTTGCACCATAGTAGTGCACTAGTGCTTAAAAATCGTAACGGTTACAGAAACCGAAAATGAACTGGACTGTGAAAATTAACTACAATGATTATTGACTATGTTATTGTTAATTTGATTCGCGACGAAATAACTTCGATCGATTTATTTTTTGTGAGTTAAAACGTATAGGAACTCACGTATTAGAACTTAGAATCTTTATCACTAATTCATAATATTATAACAATACTAGATTTCAGACGTTACATCATATTTATTTATTGTTATCAGAGGGCATTGAACTGTTGTAGACATAATAAATAATAATATGATAATAATTAATACCATTGTATTATGTGATGATAAAAAAATATTAAAAGTCAGTGAAGAAGTCTTAAAAAAACCTCACACAACAAATTTTTACGAATATATTATAATGCAAGCTAGACATTTTATTTTAGTTCGAAAGAACGATTCTGACAATTGTACAATGTAGTAAAAGTGTCTGTAACAGTCTACACTGCGATCGATCGAATAAATGATATAACAATTCAAATCGAATAATAAAAAACTCGTAAGTCAATTACAGTAAAATTTACAGGAGATACATAGAGGTACAGATATGAATAGGATAAACACAGGTAAAAAAATAGAATAATAATACAATTGTCAAAATGATCACTAAAATAATACGTACATTGATATACATAATTTATGCATGTGGAGTCAAACATCATCCTAATCGCATACTTGTATATAACATACCTATTATAATATTAAAACAATAAAACGTATACCTTCAAATTCATAATATCATAAGTCATATAATATTATATAACCGCATGAAATGTATATTATGTACGAGTTTCTTTTATAAGTATTTGAAGTTCAAATTGCCAAATTGGAGGTCCCCAAGTCACATTTTAATAATAATTCATTAATGAAATGAATAGGTATCAATTTATTAAGTTTCAGTATTAAAATAATGTATAGATTACTATTTCCAGATTTCATTACAGCATACTTTTTAGTTAATAATGTTATTTGCTTCTTAAAATGCATTTATCTGTAGGGGTCAGTGTTTTTCTCTCCATTTTTTTTTAAATAAATATTTTTACCTTTTAATGAAAGCTTTCTAAAAAAAAAATAAATACAAATTATTGAAATTGCTCATAATTTGGGAAACCGTCCTCACGTAATAAATACTGAATAGAATATTATACAATACCTATGCACATTTCACCATTTAAACTGAACAGATACGCCAAGTAAATAAAACATATTTATAAATTAAGTATATAACATTGTACAAATTAGTACAAATTAAAACAATACCCAATATTATTAGTCGTTTTCGGTTCATTCAAAAAAGTAAAAATGCACACACCTATATACTTAAATTAATATTGCTCTGAAGACCAATAGATTGCCAGAGATCTACAATAGAAGTAGGTATACGTATTATATTGTAGCCATGAAGGTACATCAATGAATACGCACAATCCGACTTGGCAAATCGTATTGGAACAGATTTCTATTATGTACGAATGTACTGACATAATATATATGTACAGAACGATTTTTATTTTCACGATTGTTCAATTTCGGTTAAGACAAGTACCTATATTAATTGTGATTATCATATTATATATGTTTGGTAATTTATGAAGTGTGAATTTTATAAGTATCAAGTATGACATAATTACAATATAATATTTTACTGCTTTGTATTTCACAAAATTATTACAATATATTTCATTAAAACATTTATTGCTTTAGATTTTATAATAATTGCAATTACCATGTAATATTGTACATAAATAAATATAAAAACATTTAAAATAATGTGATTCAATTATTAATTAACTTTTTAGCAACACCTACATTATAGGAAAGCGTGAGTGTCAAAGAATAAAGGACTTCAAAGTTTTGATATACCGTGGCATTGCACTAGTCACTAAATTTATTATTTACCCTATTATTTTCGGGATTGGAAAATTGCACTTTGGTATTCTCGTTTTCGTGTATTTATGTGACTTAAATATTTGAGATGAATAGCTGTATCCAGATTATCGAAACACTCAAAAAAAAATTAGATAGAAGAAAGTTATTTGTGGAGAAAAATGTTTTACGTATGTACACAAAATATTTAATATTTTTATTACAGTAACGGTAAGCTTAGATAATGTTAAGTGAACATTTTAAAGTCTTGAAGTTTAAACTATAGATATTGTAATATAAAATGAATTACTATTGCTTGAATGCATGTACCTATTAAAAAGTAATATCCTATTAATTTGGCAAATCAAAATTTTTATTGGTCTTACAACGTAGGTATTATACGAATTGGCGGCTTCGCGGAAGTATTGTGAAAACAGTTCCCGCGGCGTCGTCGATTCAAACCGAAAAAAAAAGGAATTATACGAATTAGGTAAACGTCATTCGTATAACGATGTGCAGCTGTTCCTGAAGATTCGTTCTGCATCTAAACAAATCGTTTTTTAACATTCATGAGCATTTTTAATTTTCGAAAATAACAATATGATAATAATGTGTAATAATTTAATAGGTCACCACCATCTGGTAAGCATTTATAATTTATATAATATATATATATGTTTATAGTAACCGGTTGGTAAAGAAATTCGTTTTTAACATATTTTCGGGTAATGAATCTCTGTCTGTTTTTGATTTAAATACACGTTTTTATTTTGTTTAGGAATAATATGGCTTTTTTTTATTATTAGACGAACCTTGAAATGTATTTTAATTGGTTCTTCGAACGTCGGTCTTTCACGTACCTAACTCAAAAATATTGACTATTTTTAAGAGACGCTCGTAACATATCATTATATTATTGACCTATACATTGTAGTCGGCCTAAACAATATTTGCCCTAAATAGGTATATGTTTGCGTTTACATAAACGTTTGACGCGAGTTCCTACATGGACGGATTTGTGAGATCTTTAGCTTATTTTGGAGATCTATTTATATACCCATCGTAAAGTGCATCCAAACAGGTTCAATCGTCTGCTGTCTTCGTACACATACCTGTGGCTACTATAATATATATTATATAGATACCTTGTATACGCGTTATACCATGACCTTTTGGGTTTTTTTCTGACAGATTATTGTTTGGCCTTAATCAATACATCGAACCGATATTATATTATGTAGTTACATTATTCTTAAACAAAACAAATCAGTGAAAACAATTTAAAACTAACCGACGAGATATAATACTGCAGTTTTATATAGCAATGTGATCCCATGTTTAACATGTCATTATAATATTATAAATTAATTACAATGGTCAGAAGTCTAGAGGTCACTATATTATATAGTAACCCACTCCTAATGTATAGATAATAATTTCTATGATAAACTTAAGGGCTGAAAATGGAGGGAAGAGACTTGAGACCAGGAGCCTGGGAGGGCCTACATTATATCTTGATAGCACCTCACTTCAAAATTTTGTATGGTAGTTGAAACCAATAATAGATAAGAATATGTTTTGAATTTTATGAAAAATAAAATAGTTGTTTCATAATTTCATTCTCTAGGATAGTTCAATGTTAACTTTTTTTGTTTTAGGTGATTGGATTCCTTTGTTTAAACTATGAACATAGTATCAATTTTATTAAAAAAAAATTGAAACTTATAAACCAAATAGTGTCTAGATTAAGTACATGATGTGGGTAATACTCTCTGAGTTTCCAATCTGAGTTAATACTATTATAATATTAGGTAGCCTGCACTTAGTCCTAAATGAAAATCAAAAGGATTTCTATCCCGAGTCATGGCGTTGATGTTGGAGTTTTCGGGCAAATCTAGAATTTTTGATTTTGTTGTTTAAAATTATTGCCACAGCTACTAAAAATTTGACCCGATTTCCGCCTATACATGGATATGTGCTGTAGACGTGTGTGTTATGTGTGCTGTGTAAAATATAATACCTATATAATATATATATATATATATATTTATCGTTTATTAGTATGTAATAAAAATAATAATAATAATTGTTAATGGATTCAATTATTATTTGGCTTTTAAATTTCCGTAGTCACACCAGACCAGTTTATACGATTATTATTTGATCGCTTCGAATCAATAACGACGTGAGTACGAGACCATCACACACAACATAATATCGCGAACGCTTGATGTTGAAAAGTATACTCTCGAGTCGGGCTGTCGGATATTCAGTTGTGTGGTTACAATAATATATTATATAGGTACACTATCTGAGAGACATAATATTAAATACACGGCGATATACTTATGCGTATGTGTGTGTGTAGGTACAGGTATATATAATAAAAATAATAATAGCATTATATAGACGTTAACCCGATGGCATTCGTACATGTGGCAATATGGGAACTGGTTTTTATTTTATTTAATAAGCCTATACTGACAGTATATAAGATATACCTAAGCAAGACTGCGCTGAAGCGACCATCATCGTGTCTTACTGCGTGACGTATAATAGTAATAGTAATAATAATAGTAATAATAGGTATAATTTATTCCCAATATTATCATAGCTATCATCTCCACCTGTGCCCATATCCCTCAAAAATCGAAATATTATTATGTTTGGTGTGCCCTTACTATTGGAACAATACACTCGAGTATCGTATTGTATTATTATTATAGGATATCTATAAAATATTACGACCTGCAGTTAATGGTTATATCTATTTCATAGAGCTACTTGGTAACTTACAAAATATTTAATTTAGGAAAACTTGAGTTGGGTCCCAAGACATTTGATAGCCTAAATTAAACGCAAGTTGTGACCACGTATGTCGTATAGTAATTTGATAACACTACAATTGGGTCAGCACTCGGCAGCCACAACAGGTGTTCCGCATAATGTTTAATTTGAATGGAGTTAATGTCGTTGATAACCACGTAAGCGCCAAAAGGTGTGTAATGAAAATATTAATTATGGAAATAATAAATATTTAAACTATGCAAGAAAAAGACAATATGAAATACTAATTTTATACATCAGAATAACAAAAAACAAAATTTTTGGAACATCCGCAAGTTGTGTCTTCTGAGTACCTATCACTAGTAACCCAAACTAGATTTCCAAAATAAATAGACCCGCAGGAACCAACTCATGCGTACTCAATATAATACGTTGAAACCCAATCAGTGCCATTTTTAAAATTTGGGACACAACTCGAGGTTAAATATTATAAAAGTTTCATAATATAAAGAATTGCTGCAGTAGATTCGTGACCACGATTAGTGATGAATATCGTACATGTTTAATATACATTGTATATTATATATATATCAGTACATAAAACATATATTATATTTATAGCACCTATGTCCATACTAACGTTTAATCGAACAGTTCGGTACAACCGGTTATACTATTACTGCTGACCGATCGCAATTCCCGGTAAAAAGTCGAAAATATAATATAATGTTGTTTCCTCCGACACTTTTACCTATTATCCAAATTATCCAGTCTTCAATTTACTACCTAAAATTTACTCTCAAAAACGACGTATAGATGATGTATATTGAATGTAAATAAAAAAAAAAAAAATAATCAGAATATTTATTGGAGTTTATTGGTATTGTAATAAACCGAAAACGTTTCCATCCCAATATTTTTTTAAAGACATTATTGAAACAATTATTTTACAGAAATTTCTTATATTTTACATATAAGCTAAATTTAACAGATATTTCAATCAATACATTAATTAGATCACATTGTATTTTAATGTGGAATTAGGCCCACTCAAGTCCCTCCTCAATATCTGGAGCAGTTTGCGGATTTCAAGTTCAAGTGCGTACGTATACGAGTATGTTGTGGTCTACCTAATTAAGCTTACTTGCATGACAGCAAATTTTGTTAAGATTTACCAATATAAAACACTTAAAAACGTTTAATAGGATTTTTTCCCGATCAAAATAAATGACAACATCTTATTAATATATTACTATATGGTAAAAAGTTCCCATCAGCAATTTCGGGTCAATATAGTTGTTCAACCCGTCAACTGTTGCAGTTTTAGAAAAACTCGTACCTAATTGATTATAAATTATAAATTCAAATATCAAATCGTTTAATTTATACGTACTAGGTACATATTATCATATGTGTATACGTATACGTCCGTCTGAACAGAGATTAGCGTTACCAAAAATTTGCATCGAAGAAAAAAAATTGTTTGTGCGGTCCACATTGAAGGTCGTTCCAGAAAAAAATATTTAGTGCAACCATTAATTTCGGACACTACACTGCATCGGCGGGTTTATTATAATAAATACACATTATTATTATTATTAGTATATATATTATATATTATTATACCATCATCGACTGGTACCCGGAGCAAAGAGCCTCATTATTAAAAATTCGAAAATATTATTTTCAAGTATAATTAACGGCTTGTAGGTAATTAATAAGTGTGCCGTTTATACATATAACGCTTAACCACTGCAGTACCTATATATACATACGAACCGCATTTATAATAATGATAATATACATATTATAGTATCATTATGTGCATATGCGTGTACATGCGAATAACACGAGTGTATAGTATGCTGGGTAGAGGACGTGCATTGTTTCTCATCTCGTCGTCGTTATAATTATATTATACGCAGCTGTTCCGTGTACCTATTAGACCCATTACAGGTGCGTATATATATATATATATATATATATGCTATTTTTCGTGAAAGATTAATATTATATAGTTCAGAAATAATAACATCGTTATTATGCTATACAACTTTCGTCCGTGGTTTTAATTTGGCACCGTATTTAAATCAGCTATTATATATATATAGATAGATAGGAGCACATTAATATATACAGAGTGATTCACAAAACATGCTCACCCTTTTTTCTTCTTCCACAATGCAGTTATTCGTAATCTGATTTTTGGAATTCATATATAGGTACCTACAATAATATACTTCAAAGTAAAGACCATGTTTTCAAATTATTCGGATTTCTTGTACTAGTATAGTACCTAAAGAGTGTCCTGTTAAGTACAGGCTTCATTTTTCGAAAGAGAACCCCCCCATTTATTTTCAAAAAAAAAGGTACCTAGGTTTTGTAGCGTTATAAGCTTCTACTCTTCAAATGAGGACCACTATTTTTTACTGTCATTTATTTAGTGGATAATTTTTGTTTTTAATATTTCATGAAGATTAGTTCTATTTATTATTTACTATTCACTAGTAGTTTATGTATATGTATGTATTTAAGATTAGTTTATGTATGTATATGTTTATACAGAGGAAAGTAGTCCTTAAAAATGGTTTATAAAATGCATGTTGTGTGGTTATGTAGGTCGATTCTAAAAACAATCGAATTTAATATAGCAGGTACCTCTATAGAATTAATATTGATGCAATCAGTAGGTATAATATAATAATTTTTGTAAGTTTTAGACAGATTACAATATAGTATAAATATAATTAAAAAATTATGTCTGGAGAGGAAATTTATGTTTAACTTAGATTTATTTATATGTAAGTTTAATTTCTTAGATTAGAAATTGAGACTTATACTCTATACAAAAATATGTATTATATATTATTATACTTGGCGGATGAACAGATATTCATTCTTGTAATTTAAAATTAGAAATTCAATGGTTTACCGCTGCAGACATTATTCAAAGTTTATGGTTTACAGCACGGAAGAACATTAAAATACATATAACAACGTCACTCGAGCATTGTTATTGGTTATAAAATAAATAATTTTATGTTTTAATGTTTAAGCTTTCTAAAAAAAAAAATTAAAAAAAATTGAAATTGCTCATAATTTTGGAAACCGTTTTCACGTACTAAATAATGAATAGAATATTACAATACCTATGCACATTTCACCATTCAAACTAAACAGAAACGTCAAGCAAATACAACATATTTATAAATTAAGTGTAACAGTGTGCAATCGTAATTTTTACAGTAGGTATACCTATAGTATACGCATAAAAAATTTTTTTACAGCTCATGAAAATCATCTGACACAAATTAAAACAATACGCAATAGTATTAGTTATTTTCGGTTCATGCAAAAAAGTAGAAATGCACATACCTACTTAGATTAATATTGTTTTAAGCTGCACACGTTGTAAATATGTGTATAAAAGTGCATACTGGCACGAGGTCTGGTTTGTGAATTATATATGGCTGCTAATGATATTATTCAAAAATAGCGTAGCCTGCAGGCACGTACATAATTAGTTAATAAGTTAACTGTCTATTGTTTGACGAATTTTTTATAGTAATAATATGAACAGATTTTTTTTTAAATGTTTAACTCGTGTAGATAATAAAAATATGAACACAATAATTATCACTTGTGCAAAATATTATACTAGAGTGTAGATTAAACACTAAGTGAAGTGGAAAATATTATGATTAACAGGCTGAAACAAATTAGAAATATAATATATTTAAATTAAATATTAATCTAATATCATTAGAAAAAATAGTAGTCATGAAAGTATACATATATGTATTTTGCAATAGTAGTATAAAAAGTCTTTTTTACTTATAACTACTATACTAATATTTTAATTTGTTTTATATTAATTTTTCATTCTCGGATCGGGAAACTTTAACGACAGTCCATAAAGGTACTGATGTTCGACTAATTTATTTTTATTCTTGTATTATGTTAAATAATGTATTATACAATCTTAAATAAAAAAATGTTAGTTTTTTAGACAACAAATGTGGTTTTTTTTATTACTTAGTTGTATTAAAACGAAAATATGTTTAACCAGTCTCTTCGACAATAGTAATTTGTTTTAGTATAATTGATTCAAGTATAGTATGCCCGTTAAATCGACGAGAATTCGACTTAATGTAAGTAAGATTTTCATATTTTTCAAGGTCAGTAATATTTTCAGAAAATTATTAGTGACTTCTAGAACGTAATATATCTATAATTAGTTGAATTCATATAATATTTCGATAGTGACTGGAGTGCGTGTATAGTACACAATATAATAATACAATATGTTACCTACTATATTCATATGTTATTTTTCTAGAATGTTCAATGCGTATGTGAGTATATGTCACTATGTGTTTTGACAAGTCGCTATGGAACTCTGCAAGAGATTTCATCTCTGCCACATGAATAAACTAGTAACTAAAGTATTCATATATATTATACGTACATGTAGTACTTAGGTACCTAAGTATGCATAAATATTTTTTTTATATTTGATATGTCCTACACATATTATGTATGTATCTCTATAATAAACTTAAAAAAAATCCAATTTAAATTGAAAATTCGTTACGGGTACTTACAATAAAATCGTTTACCTTCATCACGTCGTCAGCTGATAATGGTTTCTAATTTGATGAATTCTGTACATACATTTTTTTCTTCATGCAATTGGCTTTCGTTTTACGATCTATTTCAAAATCAAATAAATAAGCATTGTGTGTGGGTACCTCTCCATAGTAATATATATGCACTTGTAATGTAATACAATTATATGATATAATGTTATATATTATGATATGCGAGAATTTCTTTGATATTACAATGTACCTACAGCAGCAGCAATGTGCAGTACAATTATTGAAAATAATACAAAAGAATAATATAGGTAGTACTTATATATTATATGAACGAGAAAATAATGCTACTTGTAATAAAATCATAAGAGCCGATTGTTTCAAACGGTTTTCGTATATTATATACGATAAAGGCCGACCGGTGAAAGCGTTTTTCGGTCGACAGTGTCCATGGCGGACGCCACAATAGTGTATAGTAATAATAGTAATAAAAATAAATACGTACATACCTATTGCATGTATACTCTGCAGCAGACTTTCGTGTAGTATCATCGTCGTAAATCATATTCACCGGAATTGCCATTAGGTCACTAGAATAAAATATACATTATATACTACACACATATATATATATATTGTACCTACCTACCATTTATTTTGTATTGTACTGAGGTCCAGCATCATTATGAATCTTGAGTGAGACTTGCATTTTTATTTTTTCCAGAAAGCCATCGCCACCGCCGTTCGGTGGAGGTCATGACAATTGTCTCCACTAGTAGGAATAAAGCCAATAATAAAAAAGTACCAAAGTCTTCGTAATCGTGGTAAGTTAATCCTCTTTTTCCAACTTGTTTGTGACACACGCACATTGTATATGGACTATTAGTAGGTAATGAATACCTACCTACTTATGGTATATTTTTGGGCATTTTTTTTTAAAGTCTTTTGGATGTTTTCATTATAGCTAATATATCTTGATTATATAAAAATATTATATCGTATTATCTTATTGAAATGGTTTAGTTTTATCACACAAAATTAAAATAATTTTGTACATTTTAATTTCAATACATTGAAAAATAAAAATATTAAAACGCGCACAACATAGCGACATAAAACTAATTGTGTGTAGTTAGGTTTATAATAATGAATACTTTAAGAGGTGTGACCTATTATAAAATGTCAAATGGTAAAAACAAGAACGTTATCTGTATTTGTACGTTTAGGTTTTTTCTCACGCTATTTCAATCACTTACGACGTATACAAAATCTAGACTATATTCTTGCCTTCGAATTTGATAATAGGTAAACCAGCTCTAATATTGTAGCCAACAGCACAAAATTAGTTCTTCTTAACTCAAATTTAATATGTTGTACGTTTATGAGATAACACATGTGAGTATTTCGTTCTCATTATACTTCTGTGAAAAAAACTTGAAGTTCACACGCTGTATGCTTTAAAAAAGTAACTTGTTGAGTTAAAAGCCAATTTGTAAATAAGAAACGAGTTAATTAACTTAGCCAAGATTAACTTGACGTTTTAACTTATTTTTAATTATTCACTCGTTAATACCCAGTCTTTTATGATGTGTACCGGCCGTCGCCAAAACCGGTGCAGTGCGTATTTAAAAATTTGATTAGGTATGATGTGATTGATGTGCATTATAACACACTTTTTAGGTTTTATAATTATTTTAATTTAGCTTTCGGGTGAAGTATAAATATCTAATGGCTTATGAGTGGGCTTGTTTTTACTGTAACTGTGAGCACATGTTTTTTTATTATTGAACGGTAGGAGAGCGTCTAAAGTTTCATACAAGTTCATATTATTGCATCAAATAAGATCGTAAGTGTTAAATCCGAACAATACTTGATAAAAAAGACAATTTTCTCATTATTGATTCACTATAAGCATTAAAGCATATACCAACTTGAGCTCATGTTATTGTCTTGTGGTAGTGTGTGGTTAGGTACTATTATTATACTGCAATTATCAATCACGCCATAAGAAGATCCTGCAAAGGTTGTTAATGAC
>PVMI01002304.1:0-18395 GCA_008528875.1 Aulacorthum solani | reverse complement strand
TATAAATTACAAAAATTACGAACTTAATCGAGTACATTACATTTACAGTATACACGAATTTTTAGGTAATGTAATTTGGTCTAACTCGTAACGTTGACAGACTATTGAACAGTGAGACTAAATTATAGTTGCCTAAATATTATGGTGAACACTTTAGAGTGCTTATTTTCACTACCTACTTTTAATGTTGTATGAACGTTGTTTTTAGATTTTATGGAGACAGATGATGATGATGATGACAATAGGTCTTCTTCCGTATCAAAGTTCAGACGTTTATATCGTTCTTGCATGGAAAATACAGGTGTGTTAACTTATTATATGATTATAAAAAATATCATTCATTCGAAAAGGTAACATGCTTTCTTAAACTATTATTTTTATGTTTAGATGAAACGAACACAAACATAACTAAACAATTAGTTCAAATTTTAGACAAAATTGGTTTGTCGTTTATGGTGATTGATAATAGGCAAAAAGTATCAAGTCTCTCGTCAATTTTAGCTAGATTAAAAAAACAAATGAACTTAGAATATTTGTTTGCAACAAAGGTTAAGGTAGATAAAAAAAATCGGACAGTTTATCGAATAAGCCTGGATAAACCAAGATATACAAACATATTTCCAGTGTAACAATTTAAATATTTCATTAAACCTAACATAATTTTACTAATAAATTGTTTTAAATTTTCTAGTCATAAAATAATAGAAAATATTAAGAAAATAAGTCCACGGAAAATGCCTGCAACAGTAGATACAAAACAAAAAGCAGGCAACACAAATATTGATTTTAAAAATAAATATAATAAATTTATAAGTTTCATTATGTGTGAGATTTATAAATTACAATCAAATCGTTGTAAAATGTATAAACCAATTCTGACAACTAAAAAAATATCTCAAATATCAAGTTTCAATGATGAATATGCAAAAGTAATACTACAACTGATCATTAAATTATTATTTTTTATTTTAATTATATGAGTGAATGGTTTATCGTAGATAATAAATGAAGTATATGATAGTGATGTTGGCCTTCCATTAGTTATTACTGTTGATGAATTACAAAATTATACAAACGGTATTACACGGAATTTCACAAAATCAAACGAGCAAATTGTGAGTAATATATAACCTATGTTTCCGATACCAAACAATATTATAGAATTGTAATAAACTCCATAGAAACATAATTTTATTTTATTTTTCTATTGTGTTGAGGCTTTATTATACATAGTCATTAGTCTAAAAGTTATTTAGAGTAGGTTCTTAACTTTGGGGGAATGGTAGGATACTAGGGTCGGTTAGAACACGTGTATATTTGGAGAGGATTTGTCATTAAAATCCGGGAGTCACTCATCTAGGACCTAATGACAACGGCCGTTACTCACACCGAATACACATTTGTGACTGACGCCAAACACCGCACCAAACCATTTTATTCTGTGTAAATACACTGTTAAGTGATGACCATGAAATAGGTTAAATTATAACTTACATAACCACATAGGTAGTACAAAAACTATAAATATACTAACCAGTCGAACGAACACGACTTATAATATAATATTTGATTTTTATACCTGCCTTTAGTGAATGTAATAATTTTAATTTAATAAAATAATAACGATATAGATTGATTGGAAAGAATACTTTACAATTCTATTTATGGACTCGGAGCATGTAAAATTGGATTTCGAAACTGATTTAATTCAAGTATCTAATATTGAATATTTTAAAGCTCTATTTGAATTAATCAGTAAACGTAAAGATAAATTTAGTAAGTATTAACATGCCTAGTAATAATAATTAGTTTTTATGTTTATATAAATTCTTAGCTACAGTCACATATAAAGATTAAAGAGTACAAATTGTCTGATTAATCAGGGTAATCTCTGGAACTACTTAACCGATTCTACGATTTTTTTTTTTTTTAACGGAAATCTACATTAACCCAAGGATCCATAGGCTATATTTTATCTTAATAAGTGGCCCTACATTTTTTTATTGGAAGTTAGTGATTTGTTTATAGAAGTATAAGAAATAATAATGAATTTGTGTTTATTATAATGCTGCTGGTTACGAAATTTAATATAGATAGTAATTAGGTAAGGTCTTACCATTTTTTTAAATTGTTTCACCTAAAATGCATTGTGTGTATAACAAAATACTATTATATAGTACCTATAAAGGTACTCTAAAAGTTTGAAGTAACTACCAACGGGTAATATTTTTAAATTACAACAAAATAATTTAAATCATTATTCTTGGTTAGTAAATAATATGTAATTTCGACCAAATTTGAACACAAAATAATAATATAAAAAATGTGTTTATATATTTTTTAGATTTTTTGGTCACAGAATTAACTAGGTACTTGTGTGCAACTTTTATTTTCATGTTTTGATCCTTAGCTGCAAAAGTTGAACTTTTCTATAGATGTGGATTTAAGCTCAACTTTTTTTTAAATTTTCATTGACAATAACTAACAAGGAATCTTCTATTACATTTTGAAGAGTTTTGACTAAGTGAAAAATTGTTTATCGACATAAGTTTAAACAACGAATAATAATCGAACATTTCATACGCCTATTTATAGTTCAACACTCGTCAAAATATTTTAAAATTTTATGGTGCATATAAAATGTATATATAAACATTCAGTGAAAATTATGTGTACCTACGGTATTTTATTTTTTTTAGTTAAATCAATGAACAACATTGATTCTATCAAAAACCGGGTTCCCGTTAAAATTAACAGTTTTTTCTTAATTTTTTGTTTGTTTTTCCTGCTGCTTTTGAAAACTATTTGGAATTTTTACTGTTGACCCCCCAAAATACCTATTAGATTTCTAATAAATTTAGATTTCCTACCAGAAAAGACGTTGTTGAAGAAACTCTAAGCACATTCATTAAAGTAACGACATACACACATCATTGTGAAATCAATATATTTATCACTCCACTCAAACTCTTAAATGCGAAAAAAATAACTATTATAGTTAATTGTAGTTTTGGGCCTGTATTTTATATGACTGTGATAAAAATCATTAATGGAGATTAAGATGGGGTAAATCCACGGGAATTTGTCACCCACAGTTTTGAACATCACTAAGCCGAGTATAAAATGACGAATTGAATACAAATTTTGAATTATAAACAGTTGGTAATTTTAATGATCATAGAACAATAGCTACATAATATAGTATTCAAATATGTTATGGTCAAATAGTCAAATAATTTGATTTATTTACAAATTATTAATAGCATAAATGTTGTAAATTGTAAATTTGTACATTTACATATAATTTTAGTCCTTAATATATGGTTGAAAGTGGTTGAAACTTTTTTGCCATACACTACAAATAAACTGCGATTTATACATGATAAATTCTTCAACGAAACAAATATATTAAAATCCAATCATTCAAGATCACTTTATTGTGCCGGTTATGTAAGCTCGGTAATGGGAATGACTGTTTCACGTTTATTGTTGGACCTAGAAACAATACATAATAATATGAAGATGGTATAATAAACTTGAAACTATTGAAATCTTGCAGATACAAATAATAATGATGCTTTTATAGGCGGCTGAAATTTTCAAAAATATTCATTGGGCGTTCGAAAAAATAGTTAACGAATTAAATTGGATGGATGATACGACCAAACAAAGGACACTTTATAAGGCACAACAAATGACAACGTTCATTGGCTTTCCTGAGTTCAATAATGACCCGGTTCAACTCAATGATAACTACTCTGAAGTACCTATTTCATTCATTATTTAATTAAATTGTATTTATTTTTTATACTATTTGAATGATTATTTTGAACATTTGTTCAGTTTGAAGTAATAGAAGATGACTATTTTGAAAACGTAATAAATTATATTCAACAAGAATTAAAAAACACATTAATAGGCATTAGACAATTAAATAATTACACAAAGAACGAGTGAGTAAAAACTAATGATTTTTTATGATATTTTATTACCTATAAATATAATGTAATATAAAAAATCTACATTTTTTTAGTCGGACATCAAATTTTTTAGAAGTTAATGCTTACTATTTGATTCGTGAAAATAAAATTGGTAACTCATATAATTTTGAAAAAAAACTACCTCATATTAAATTTAAATTTAATGATTACTCAAACTAAAATATTATGTACATATTTTTAGTCGTTCCAGCTGGTATATTACAATTTCCTTTTATTGGACATGATTTACAGTATGTTGAAGCTTAATTATTAAAGATAAATTAATGTACTAATTAGAAACTATATTAATTTAAGGATGCTCAACTATGGTTTTCTTGGTTTCATACTGGGCCATGAACTGACACATGGCTTTGGCAATATTGGCCAAAAATTTGATCACGATGGAAATGAAAATATGTGGTGGACTAATCAAAGTATCGTGGAGTATGAAAAACGCAGCGATTGTTTCATTCATCATTATGAATCTTATTTAATACCGGGCATAGAAAATAAGGTATTTTACAAATTGTTTAGTCATTGAGCTGCAAAGTTAAAATTAGTTATTTTTAGGTGTATAAATCGTTTTAACGATCATTTTTGAAAATAGGTATTTTCTTTATTAATTTAAATATGATTGTGAACTAGCCACAATTTTTTCAGACCGATTTTCTAGAGACTTATTTTTGGGAAGCTTCTAACATTAATTATTTCTAGTATGGTAAGTCTCTCTCCCAAAACCATATTTATGATTCATAGGTTTTCCTTGTAGAAGAAAAATATTCAGTAGAGTGTTTTCATAAATTCTATACAAAAAAAAAAATAGTTTTACAACAGAATAAGATTTAAGAATAATAATTACTAACTATCTGGATGATAAATGAGAAGTTTAAGTAATTTTAAAATATTTAAAGTAAGTTTCCCAGAAGCGTCTATAAAGTCAACCGGTAGTTACTGTTCAGGTCTAAACGTGGTGCCATCTGACGATGCCGAGAAACGTGCAGTCAGTATTTTTCAAGTCAATCAAACATAAATATAATTCCATACAAAAATCCATAAAAAAACAGCTGCTATCATGCAATATTTTTAGGGAAATGGTAAAAAGACATTGAATGAAAATATTGCTGATAATGGTGGATTGAGAGAAGCATTCTGGGCCTATAGAAAATTTATAAATGATAATGGCGAAGAACCTAAACTACCTGGACTTGAAAAGTACAATAATGAACAAATTTTTTATTTAGCTTTTGCAAATGTAAGTAGTTAAATATAGTAATTTATAAAACTTAAAACAATAAATCATAGTTTTACATCATATTGGTATTGTGCTAGTTATTCATCATGTAATATATCATCTGAATATTGTTTTTTAGAATTGGTGTGAAGCAACAACACCTGAATCGTTATATTTAAGTAATGTAGATGTCCACAGTTCTAAGAGTATACGAGTGATTGCAGGACTAACCAATTCAGATGAATTTAGCGAAGTATGGAAATGTAAAAAAGGTTCAAAAATGAATCCAGATAAGGAAAAATGTAAAATATGGTAATTGTTTAAAACATCAAATTGTTTATATTTATTGTGTAAACATAAACATTAATGTCTTAGTTATTTCCGTTATTTTGTTGTAATTTAAAAATATTATTTGACAGTGATTCAAACTTTTAAAGTATATTATTATATTTTAATACTCTACTATATTTTCAAATGTAATATTTCTTAAAAAATTTACAATAATTAGTTCAAACTATTGTATTATCGATAGTGAAAATTTAACTAACTTTATAATAGCAAAGAATATCATAAAATATACTCATAGTTATATAGGGTGACTGACCTAAGAATAGTACGAATCTCGAGATTGTAAATTTAATATACAAGGATAAAAATGTTGTATTAGTTATTTGTATTTGTAGTTTGTACATATATCTGATATATTATTATATGTTTATATGTATAGCATATATATTGACGCGATAATGATTTCTTATTTTGTAATTTAAAAGTAAAATAATGTTATGAAATAGAGATTGCACTACAAATTAAATTCAACCTGTTTTATGATTGTACCATTATTGTTCATACTGTTCCTGGTATTAAAATACCAAGACTTGGAAGTTATTGTAGGGTAGTTATTGTTATGTACATTTGAATATGTCAATTATTAAATAGTTGTGATACACCACAATGCATTACTTTAAAACTAGGATGATAAATACTTAGTATGCCTTGGATAAGTTTTAACTTTAAGCGTTAAATCGCACATAAAAAATTTATATTTTTTTGAAGCATTTTAGAAAAAATAAGTTATCTTATTTTAATAATTTATGTCAATTTACTTTCCCGAATTCCAACGTATGTATAAGTAATGTCAAGCAGTATAGTAATTTATTTCATCAAAACGCCTTATTTAACACTACCCGTTTTCTAACGTATCGTAAACATATATGCATAACGACTAGACAAGACGTGACAACGATGACGACAAAAAGAAAACAGAAATATCAGACATAATGATATTCTATAGGCATTTTTAATTGAACTCTTAATAGATATTTTTAATTCAAATTTGAACGAAATTATATATTTAAACAAATAATAACAATTTTAGCTATTTTTTATGATTTAATAATATTATTCGTATGTGTATTTTAAACTTTTTAAGTGTCTATACTGTTATATTGTACACTATCTATGACATTTTCAAACGCGATTTTTTTGGCAAAATATAATTCAGCTTACTGAATTAATAATAATAATAAAATAAATTACTTTAGTAGGAATCATATTATAAAATATAGTATAGGAATACGTATAGGTTGATAGACACTCTTTGTTCAGAATCGTTTTTCGTGTACAATGATTTTGTTTCATTGAGTTCAAATATATCACATCAATTAAAGTAATTCTTTCTAAAAACCTACTGTATAGCAGATTACCAGTGTGTTCCACTTGCCCACTTTTTTATTTATTCAACAACAATAGTAAGGTTGGTTTAAAAAATGGTCTATAATTCCATAACATTATGAGTCGCTGTGTTCTACAATCTACAGTCGTAATTATTTGCAGTGATTTTCAACACCTAGGTGAGAGTAGAGGAGGTGATAATACTTCTCCCACAAAGTATGATTGAATTTAAACAGATTATAAAGCGCCTGTTTCTTGCGCCTAGATGGGCGAAGTGAAACGAGTTCCAGATACCAGGTATCTGGAAACCTATCATCATTTTTTAATACCTAAATTATAAATATTTTATTGTAGCATGTCCCATGCGTCAATACAATGTAAAACCAACACACAAAACGCAGCTATAATCATTGTGCTATTTGTGCAGAACTGTAAATTGTGTTGTCAACTTGAAAATGTAAACAGACTATACATAGAACATTATTATAAGTANNTAATGAGGACTTCAAGCTTTTTCATATTTGGCTAGAAAAATCAATGTCAGTGATGAATAAATTCGTTTTATATCACAAGACAGGTATATTAAAAAAAATTGTATTTTATATTTTGTCGTAATTTCATATACATGCATAGTTGAGTATATTAGATAAGTTAACAGCATATATATATACTTTGTATTGCAGGTAATAATTTGGAAAATAAGAAAATTGTATTATTAAATATAATATGACATATAAAAATCTGTATACAAATATTATTTTCCGAAAGTCTACAGCTAACCAATATAAAATCATAATATTATCAGTTCACTATCTAGTCGATAACATTGCGACACGTGTATGATAGTAGGAAGTAAAAATCAGTTGTCCGTTATAATTTATCGCATACTATATTGACGTTGATTATCATTTATCTTGAAATTATTTTTTCAACATTTTATTAATCAATTCAAATTATTTTATTATATTTTTTTCACATATTATAATTTATATTCCGTGTTTTATATAATATTACATTTCTTTAGAAAATATTAAAATGTATATATTTTTTTTTTTTTTTAGTTGCATATGTACATATATATTTTGAGGTTTTTGAGCACTATAAGACCTTGGCCCTCGTTATTATTTATCAGATACCTTCTAAACCACTTAAACAAAATTTACTGAATATTAACTCAAGTCACATTTACAGATTATACAATAGATGAAAACAATATTACTCGTTAGAATTAAATACAACAGTCAACTTTATTATATTTAAACTATACGATAATACTATACACTGTAACATTGGAGTATTAAGTATCAATCACTGTTTTTTCACAGAATATTTTTAAAACTGTACAATCTCTTTTTTTAAATAGTAATAAGTGTACTAATTTTTAAATCAAACCTTAAAATCTAGTTTATTTTACAGCATTTAAGGTTGGACCATAAAAAGAATTCTTGCTGTAAACTGAATCCTTCCAATATATTGTTATACAAGAAGGGGTGTACAGGGGCGACAGCTATTATAGTTGTTTTTAAAGCGAATATCCATTTAAATTTAAATTTAGAAATATAATATTTATTAGGCAGGTAGATAGGTTACCTATAGACTATAACCATTACAAGTACAAAATTTTAAGAGCCGAATATTGTGTTGTCTCCTTTTTACAAATTTACAACATATAGGAAATGTCAAATTTGAGTATATCAGTTCAAAATTTGTATTGTTAGCTTTAATATTACAGTGAATTGACACCTATGATAAAAAATAAAGTGTTTTCATAGGAGCTCTCACACTTGAATTTCGAGAGGTGCCTACAATATTAATGTGACTGCGAGCTTTTTGTTCATATTTTCTATGTATAGATTATAGGTTTAAACTATACGATTACTTAAATCACCTAGATTCACTTGTCTACCAGAAGTTATGCTGAAACAAAGAAGCAGTAAATCAAAACATCTTTACTATAGAAATTATTTCCTCAAAAAATGTTGTATAGAATAAATCAAAACATTTTTACTGTCCCAAAAGGTGATAGCAGATATAAAAAATATGAAAAACACCAATCATTGTAAAATCAATAAACATTCATCGATCCACTCACTATATTTTACATTATTGAACATTGTGCTAACTTTTACTTAATTGCTCACTGTATAGTGTTCTTATTAAACCTGGCGTCTTGCAAAGTGGCTTAAACTGTATAAGGGTGCAACGAATATTTTGTACAATAACTATGTATGTACATTAAATATTAAAATATCCCGGAAACAGTACTCCAATCTTACTTTACATAGAATTTTGTTTGCGATTAAGTCACGTTTCAGTTAGACGAAAGCCATCAAATGGTTAGTAAGTGATTGCGACGACCAGTATACCTAGCGTACCGCCTGCCACAGCTGCACTATATTCCTCAACGATTTTATTCAACAGCCGTGTTCATTACCCAAGGGATAGGGTCCCGCAAAAGGGCAAATATAATTAAGCCACCAAAATGAGTAAGTGCATTGAATATAATATATTTATCAAATATAATAAAACAAAATTATAGTAATAAAAATAGAATACCTATATAAAATTATTAAATAATTCAACAAGTGGTTGAGTTTTAAAACCAAATTATGTTGAACGATATTGCTATTCGTATTTTATCCTTCAGTATCCTCTCTGGGCTAATTCTTGTGTTTTAGTGACTTGAATAGATCAAAGACATAATTGACACTATCATGAACAAATACAATTAAATTAAACATTATTTTAGGTGGGTGCATACCTAAACTAGATTATAATCCCAAAAAATACAACAAACGTATTGATACCACAAATAAATAATAAATAGTTTATATTTTATTAATTTGATGGCAAAAAATAATGAACAATAATTAATTTCATAAAATGTTGTAGTTTTCGTAATATATTGCAATTAAAATATTATCGTTAATACCTATCTGTGCTCTTTTTTTTTTTTTTTGAAACAAAATAACTAAAAATGCTATTCTTTGTTAAAATATCTATAAAAAAGGTGATTATATGTTTTTTAGATTTGTTGATTAATGAAGCTAAAATATGTATTTGTAGACTATAACATATTAAATATATTAGGTACATACTATTTATAAATAATAAAATACTTAACCCCCCCCCCACCCGGGTGATAAGGGTGGTGATTATAACGACAGTCGTTATACTACTATTATTCACATAGCCAGTGTATTTCCCAACGCTATTATATACATACAAAATGAAACAAACTGTAGGAATAAATAGTAATAGTGAATAGTGATAAAATATACAGATGTTAATAGAATATAAAAATACATTAAATTATTAAAATTAAAATTAAATTGAAGTAAAAAAATTAAAACATACAACAATTAAAATTACCCACCCACCAACTGTGGATATTATTACCTATGTATTATAAAGTACCTACCAAACTTATAAATCAAAATGTGTTGAGTATAAACGCAAGTCACATTTACAATGTAGGTACAATAGAGGAAAATAATATTACGCCTGTTGGAATAAAGTGTAATTAACAACTTGATTACAAGTGCAGTTGTACAGATATATATCATATATGTAAGTAAATGTTATGAAATTTATTATTTTTAAATTTGACAGGTGATGACAAAGATTTGTTACCAATGAGTAAAATAAAAGGTGTTGGACTTATTGATCCTGAATCAGCATATTCGAAAATGTAAGTTGACAATATTTAATTAATCAAGATTTCAACTATTATTTTCAAAATTGTATATTTAATAAGCAATTATGTATATAAGTGTATAAGAAAAATTCAATAAATTATCAAAAATATTTATCAAACTTAAAACTTAAATTATAATATAAAGATTTCAGTCAATCAATCGGAAAAATATCAAAGTATTCCAACTTAAATAATTTATATATCTTTCCTCCAAGAACCAAACTCGTTATAGTTTCAAGATCGACGAATCTTAACTAACCTACAATATAGAACTAAACATTTTATTTATTTTTATTTTTTACTGAGACATAGATATAACCTTAAAAATTTCATTGTGCTTATATTTGATTCAAGATAACTGAAAAATCATCTGTGTATATTTAAAATTATAAATAGAAATAGAAATAGAAATTAAATATGGGTTAGAGTATTTTATAACAAATTGATCTAATCTTAAAACAGGTTCAAAAACAAAACAGAAATCCGAAGGACCTTCTACATAGTTTTAACATTACTAATATTCATATTAGCTGTTCTTATAATAGCTATTTTTGGATTATCGTTTGCCTGTAAGTATTAAATTATTTATAAACAATGTACCTAATATATTTAACATGTTAAAGTCTACAAATAGTAAATACATATTTTTAAAATGTCTGATTAACATGCTTATTGCGCCAAGCCCATACATTAAACTGTGAAAAATTCTAATGTACTTTATACTTAATTTATTCGTTGGGTATTAAACTAAGAGATTTGATCTACAATATACGATATTAATTGACAAAAAAACTAATTACACAATCTTCACCCTAACGGCAGTCATAACAAATATATATTTAACTATTTGAACTAAAATTGATTTGAGTTCAAAATTATAGCTTTACCGATGCAAGGTCTAATTTCGATTTCACTTATTTAGAATATAAGTAATGATCATTTTCGTAAATCTTGATTCAGTATTTCAGTGTAAGGTTAGGCTATACCCTTTCCATCTACAGTTTAGAAATTGTATGATGTGATTATACGTGGAGTATTAATGTATTATTTAATACCTTTCAATATTTTTATTCTTTTTAACAGACCTAAAGATTGCAGAAGAAAGACGAACATGTACAACAGAACATTGCTTAAGATCTGGTTTGTTTATATTATAAGCGTCTGTAAATCTGTAATATCTAACAATTAAAATGTTATATATTTTGTTATGATATAGCTACATCATTAGTTGAGTCAATGAATAAATCTGTAGATCCGTGTGAAGACTTTTATAAATTTGCTTGTGGAAATTTCGCAAAATTCCATAAAATCCCAAATATGGCCTATTCAAATAATTGGTTTTACGAAGTACATTTGACAACATTAGAACTTATTAGAGGTATGAAATCGTCCGATGCTTTACATGAATTTTGCTCTTTATTGTAATAATTGCGTATTAATTATGGAAAAGAGAGTCTTGTGATATTGAATTAATGTAATATTTGTATAAAATAAAAATGTATGATACAATTCTAGTATATTATGTTCGACGAGTACAGTAAGATATTAAAGAACAGCTTATTTATAAAGTTTGAATGAATTGCAAAAATGACGAATGTTAGTCAGTACATTACATTTACAGTTTACACACTGCTGTTACGTAGTTCCAGTCTAACTCGTAACGTTACAATATTTTAAATAACATCGTATAGACATATCTACATAGTTATCACAGACTATTATACAATTGATCTAAATTAAAGTTGCATATGGTTGATGTACACATTAGGGTACATTTTACTACCTACTTTTAATATTGTACGAATGGTGTTTTTAGATTATATGGAAAGAGATGATAGTGACAATGAACCTTCTTGCGTATCGAAGTCCAAACGTTTGTACCGTTCTTGCATGGCAACTACATGTGTGTTAGCTTATTGTATAGTACTTAATAACAGATATTATTTAATCAAATATTATTTTCATGTTAAGATAAAACAAATACGGCATACGTTATCAAACAATTAGTTCAAATTTTAGACAACATTGGTTTGTCATTCATGGTGATTACTAATAGGCAAGAAGCATCAAGTCTCTCGTCAATTTTAGCTAGATTAAAAAAACAAACTAATTTAAACTATTTGTTTGTAACAAGGGTTGAGGTAGATACAAACAATCGGACAGTTAATCGAATAAGTTTGTCTAAACCAGAGCATCCACATATACGTACAGAGTAAGAATTTAAATATTTCATTACAATTACAACAATTTTAGTAACACAATGTTTAAGATTTATAAGTCACAGCAGAATGACAGAAAATATAAGGAAAATGAGTTCAAGAAAAATTCTTGAAATTCTAGAAGCAATTGAAAAAGCAGGCAACACAAATGATACTAAAGAATATATGGATACAAATGATTATTTCATACCATTTGAAAAATATTTCAGTGGTGTTATGGAAAATATTTATAAATTACATTCAAATGATTGTAAAATATATGTCCAACCTTTTAAAACTGAAAATATATCACAACTTTTGAGTTTCATCAAAGAACATTCAGAAGTAATTAATCAATTCACAATTAAATAATATTTTCGTATATTTTTATTATAATAGTGAATAATTTTTAACTGTAGATAATATATAAAGTGCATGACAATGATTCTAAACTTCCATCTGTTATGACTGTTGATCAATTACAAATTTATACAAATGATATCACACAGAATTTTACAAAAACAAAACAGCAAATCGTGAGTAATTTATTTTTGTAATATTACTTTTTTCGCTCACACAACTCTAAACAATAAGTTTCCACTATAAGACAATATTGTAAGAATTATTATAAATTCAACAGAAAAATAATTGTATTGTTTTATTCAGTTAAAGCTTCAAAATTGATGGTCGTTAGCTTGAAGGTTATTTATAGTAGGTTTTTTAACTAGTGTCGGTTAGAACACGTGTATATGTGGCGAGAATCTGTCACTAAAACCCGGGTGGTCACCATCAAGTGAGTTAGTAAAACAGGCCGATGCTTGACTTCACTACACATTTGTGATTGACACCAAACACCACACCACCAGTAAATATACTGTTAACTGTTAAGTGATGACTATGAAATAGGTTAAATTACAATTTACATAACCATTTATGCTGTACAAAAACTTTAAACTTCTACTTACCAATCAAACAACACAACATATAATATTATAATTAATTTTTGTGGCACATGCAGTGAGTATTATGATTATCATTATTTTAAATAAATACTAATAAATTTCAAAAAAAAAACTATGTAGATTGATTGGAAAGAATACCTTACAATTCTATTTATGGACGTGAAGAACGTGACATTGGATTTCGAAACTGATTTAATTCAAGTATATAACATTGAATATTTTAAAGATCTATTCGAATTAATCAGTAAACGTAAAGATCAATTAAGTAAGTATAAATATAACTAGGAATAATAATTGGTTTATACGGTTTATTAGTTCTACATTAAGCGTAACTATACTAATATATAAAGAATTAAAATTGTTTCAATGTTCGGGGTATTCTGAGAACCTACCACAAATGTGTTATAATCAAATATTGTGAGCTATGTTTTATCCACCAAATATCAATAATATAATTTGTTATATATGTATATTTGTATATGATGTGTACTTAAAAATATAGTCATTGATTTATGGTGGAAAGTGGTTGACAATCTTTTGCAATACACTACAAAAGAACTGCGACTCATGCGAGATAAATTCTTCTACGAAATAAAGGTATTAAAATACAATCCTTCAAGATCACTTTATTGTGCAAATATGGCAAACTCAATCATGAAAGAGGCAGTTTCACATTTTTTATTAGACATAAAGCCATTAGATAAGAATATGAATATGGTATTAAACTTGACACTATTGAAATCTTGAAAATACAAATAATAATGAAGTTTTTTTAGGCGGCTGAAATTTTCAAAAATATTCGTTGGGTGTTCGAAAAAACAGTTAAAGAGTTAAACTGGATGGATGATACGACCAAGCAAAGGACACTAAGTAAGGCACGGCAAATGAGAAAGTTTATTGGCGTTCCACAATACATTTATAACTCGAATAAACTCGATGAACACTACTCTGATGTACCTATTTCGTTCAATAATTTATTAATTTGTAACTATTTTTTAAACTATTTGAATGATTATTTTGAACGTTTGTTTAGTTTGAAGTATCAGAAGATGACTTTTTTGGTAACATTATATATTATAGTCAACTACGTTTTAACAGCTCTATGACATTCCTTAGGAATTTAAATAATTACTCAATGAATAAGTGAGTAAAAATAATAATTTTTTATAATATTTCATTATAAATGTTAAATAATAAGTATACATTTTTTTAGTTGGGCACCAAGTTTTTTATATATTAATGCATTCAACTCTATCCAACTGAATTCAATAAGTAAATAATATAATTTTGAAAAAAACCACCTTATTATGTATTTAAATTTAATAATTACTCAAACAAAAATATTATGCATATATTTTTAGCTGTTCCAGCTGGTATATTACAATTTCCTTTCATTGGACATGATTTACAGTATGTTGAAGCTTAATTATTAAAGATAAATTAATGTACTAATTAGAAATTATATTAATTTAAGGATGCTCAACTATGGTTTTCTTGGTTTCATACTGGGTCATGAACTGACACATGGCTTTGGCAATATTGGCCAAAAATTTGATCAAGATGGAAATGAAAACATGTGGTGGACTAATCAAAGTATCGTGGAGTATGAAAAACGCATCGAATGTTTCATTCACCATTATGATTCTTATTTAATACCTGATATAAAAAAAAAGGTATTTTCAAATTTATTTACCATTATGCTGCAGTGTTAAAATTAATTATTTATAGGTTTATACTTTTTACAGCAATTTATTGAAAATAGGTATACTTTTCTTAATCAACATATAAACCATTATTATGTTGCAATTTTAAAATTAGTTAATTTTAGTTAAGTTTAGGTACATAGTATTTCACAAAAAATTTTTGAAAATAAATATATTTTCTTCATTAACATAAATATGATTTTGGGCTGACCACAACTTTTTGCAAGGTAAATGTTTTTGAGGCTTATAACATTTATTATTGCTACCATCATGGTATCTCCCTCCCTCAAAAATGTATTCATGATTCATAGATTTTCCTTGCAGAAGAAAAATATCTTGAAGTGTGTTTTAATAAATTGTGTATGAAAAAATAAATAATCTTCCAAAAGAATAGGATTTTATAGTTATAAATTTACAACTAAGCGGAAATATAAATAAGTATAAGTAATTTAAAAAAATGTAAAGTGCGTTCCCCCAAGGCGTCTATAACTCCAACATGTAGTTACCGCCCAGGCACTCAGCGTCTAAACGTGGGGCCATCTGGTGGTGGAGGGAAAACATACTGTCGGTTTTTTCAAGTCAATCAAACATAAATATAATTCCATACAAAAATTCACAATGAACAACAACTAATATAGGTAAAATATTTTAAGGTAAGTGGTAAACAGACATTGGATGAAAACATTGCTGATAATGGTGGTTTGAGAGAAGCATTCTGGGCCTATAGAAAATTTGTTAATGATAACGGGGAAGAACCTAAATTACCTGGACTTGAACAGTACAATAATGAACAAATTTTTTATTTAGCTTTTGCAAATGTAAGTAGTTAGATATACCTATTGGCTATTTATAAAACATAAAAATGTAGTTTTAAATTATATTTTTATTGTGCTGGTCATTATCATCATGTAATATTGTTTATTATTGTTGATTAGAGTTTGTGTGAAGCAACAACACCTGAATCGTTATCTAACAGCATATTAGACGAGCACAGTCCAAATAGCATACGAGTGATTGCAGGACTAACCAATTCAGATGAATTTAGCGAAGTATGGAAATGTAAAAAAGGTTCAAAAATGAATCCAGAAAATGAAAAATGTAAAATTTGGTAATAGTTAAGAGCATCATATTGTTTTCATTTATTATATTACCATAAACATTATAAATGTCTTAATAAAAATAAATTACCTATATATTATAATTCAATTTCTAACTGAGTTCACTAAATGATTAAATAATGTCAACCAATTATCAACAATTGTATACACTCTTATTTTTATGTGATCATTCTATATCTATAAATAATTATATTGAAAATGCATTAATTTTATTTTAAAATATTTATTTATAAATTAACAATTGTTTGTCTGTACAACAAATACTTATATGCTATATATTTTTTTTTTATTTAATGGGTCACTGTACAGTGTAACTTTGTTTTTTTTCGAGTTGCCTTGATACGTTAATAAATCTTTTTTCTTCTTTGGTCAAAAAGCTTGAATTTCCACATGCTGCATAAATAAATTTCACACCATCTTGTTGGAAGCGTTTATTAATAATATCACAATATTATAATATTAAATTAAAATCAATAAAATCACATGAGTAACAAAAACTTTTATTTTGTGTATAATTTATATAGGTACAGGACTACTGCAATATAGCCATTTATTATTATTTATGAGTTTAAATATGCATTTTCTTTATTTTGTAGAAAATGAAAAATATTATTTGTGAGTAATTTAAAGTTTTAAACTATATTATTATATTTTACAAACTAGTATTTCTACTGCATTATTAATAGTGAAATTAATTAAATTATCATAGTATATATTTATAATATAGGCTGACCGACGGTATTTTCTGAGAATCTTGAGAGTCTCGCGATTGAACCATTAAAAAAACAAGGATTTAAATGTTTTATATTTGTATTTACCAACCTCATACCTGATATATTATTATATTATATTTATTAAATGTATATCGTACATGGGCAAATTTGTATACCTCACATATTACCAAAAATGACAGTGATTTCTTAATTTATGTAATTTAAAAGTAAAATAATGTTATAAAATTGAAATATTATTACAGAATGAATGACCATTAAAATACCATGACATGGAGGTTTTATATTTGAATAATATGTGAATAGTTAAATCGTCGTGATACACCACGGTGTATCAGGCAATACTTAGTATAGCCAAGATATAATATTCATCTTTTTTATCCTCTAATTAATTTTTTATAAAGTTTTGTTATTTTAGAAGTATTTAATGAAAAATAAGTTATACTATATAATACGTCTTTTTAATTTTAATACTAATAATTTATGTCAATTTATGAAAAGAAAACAGAAAATGAACACATAATGATATTCTAGTATTCTTTTTAATGGACCTATAAATAAATTCAAGTATATCACACCAATTATAGTAATTATTTATCTAAACACCTACTGCATATCAATCAACAGAAAGTCACCCACATACCCACCTTTTTTTTTACAAAAAAACAATTGTTAGATTGGTTTAAAAAACTTTTTATAAATGTGTAACAGTTTAAGATATTATATTCTAAAACCTAGAGTAGTAATTCTGTGCAGTAATTTCAGCACCTAGGTTTGAGTAGGAAAGGTGATAATACCTCGCCCACAGACTCAGGCTGAGTTCGAACAGGTTATAAAGGGGCGCACACTAGTTGCCTCCCGAAGTCAAAAAGGCCCATAATTTGTATACGAATTGCCTCCCGACTATATATGAGTTGCCTCCCGACGTACCCTAAATTTTATCATAAACGAAAAGGGTCTAGTACTATTTGCCTCCCATTAGTCAGGTAATAAGTATATAAGTGGAATTAATTCAGACTGAGACTGTAATTTTATTACAAAGTTCTAATAAGCCTAAACTACATGGATGATTACAAATTAGAAACAAAATAATTTTCATTG
>PVMI01002291.1:0-10366 GCA_008528875.1 Aulacorthum solani | reverse complement strand
AATATTTTTTATGAGCATCTGAAGTTTACAGAAATTTAAATGTTGAAGAAATTTGATATTCACACCTAAAATAACGATTTCTCATTAAACGATTTTAGATGTTTTGTTGTTATTTAGAAACTTGAAACATTTAATTTTTACTTAAGTGATTGGAAATTTTAAAAAATGGGCAAGTGGGATTGGTGTATTACGCTCTGCGGTATAGTAGATATCTAGAAGAGATCACTATAAATTATAACGGATATGTTGAATTTGAATTCAATAATATATAATCAATAAACATTGTATATTTGTATACAAAAAATTATACAGATTGAAGACGATCTGTCAACTTATATTATTAAGTATATTTTATGATATTATTGCTATTAACGTAATTCATTAAACGATAAAATAAACATTCGGTCAACATTTTAAGAATGTATGGTTTAAATTTTAGAACTATCTATTGGTTTTTGAGTTACTTCAACTTGGCGCTTACTTATTACTGTACAACAGAGCAGGCACCTACTTGCCTACTTTTTTAATGTGACTAAGTACATGAAACAAAAAATAAATCTTTTTTTTTTACTTCTAATTCTTCTATTTTTAATAATATGTTTTTATTTTATTTATTATTAAAATTATAAAAGTTATAGCTTAACTAAAAATAAAAATATGCTTTTTTACCCATAGATATTTTTCCTCATATTTTGCTTTATAATTTGTATTTTAAATGTTATTCTATTGTACTGTACTCTAAAGCCTGTCTCTCTTATTCCCTGAGGCTTTTATAATTGCCACATTTTTACTGGGGTGTGAAATGAGAACTGTATACAGTTCTCATAGGTACTGTGTTTTTTTAAACAATTTAATTTATTTAAAAAATGTACATATTCAAACCCCTGAGACTACCTTTTACACATTAGCGTGTATATACATTTTCACAGATATTGATGAAATATTAAATTTAAAAATGTATTATATATTTATATTAAATACAATTAATTGGTACAGGTACCTTTGATACACTATAGGTTATACATGGATTATGTGCTGCTACACATTATTATATAATTACATTATTATAAGTGATCAATATAACACAAAACACTCATTATTAAAAAAAAAAAAAAAGTAAAAACTATTGACGATTTTTAAAGTATTTTTTTTTGTATAATTTGAAGTTCTTAGAAATAACATAATTCTAAAAAAAAAAATTTTATATTATTTTTTGTCATCGCTTAAATTTTTTTTATTTTTTAACGACATTATTAGTATTTGATTCCTTTTTTAGAACAAAATAATATGTCTTGGAGTTCTTCGATTCGTAAAATTCGATTCAATGGATAGTTGTAACTCTTATAAGTATTTTAAGAGGACACTACACCTGCATGTGTTGTCTGTCTTACAAATCTACAACATAGTAAAGACTATTTAGAGTAGAACCTCTATAAAACGGCTGTAGTGACTAGTGATAGTTAAGACTCAAAATTGATGTACAATATAGTTGAAAACATTATCTGCGAAATATCGTTTTTGTTATTTTGCTATCACTTATATGAAAAAAGTTCTTATTTTCGTGTTTTTCAAACTTCAATAACTATTTTTGTAGTTCCTGTATAGAAAAAATAAAAACGATATTTCACAGCCAATATTCTTCTTAATATGTTTTGAAAATTTCATTTCTTAGTTATGACTGTAGCCTTCTCGGTTTTTTCCCTTCAAAAAATGATTTTACATCTGTAAGACGAAGACAACGCATGCGAGTGTAGTACCCTCTTAAGTTTTAATGAGCTGATTGGGGTAGTACACAGGTCACAGGAGAGTATATTGCAGAGTGTTGGTCCTTAACTCTGCTCATCTATGCTTTAAATACTTAGTACTAATAAACTACTTGTCTGAAATTTGATTTTTATAGATCGAAATACTCCGAATAACTTTCTGCTTACAAATATAAAATTATAAATGCATAGTGCCATTCGAAAGAGTAAATAACTTAAAAAATTATGAAAATATCATTTGTTTTCCAAAAATCTTATTTTGCAAAGACTCAAAATTATGTAAAAGAAACATTTTTAAAAACGTTCGTGTACCTAACAGATAAGTGTATAACATAGTAATGAACGTACTCATGTAATAAATATGTGTAACATTTTAAACAATTTAAGAGGAAACATCTAATGATAGATATTTTTGTGAAATACTAATATATAGTGGTGGTATTCGTTTAGTATTTTTACTCAAATTAAAAACCATAAAATTATTTTATTTTATTATTAATTAATTAGTAAAACAATTAATATAAAATAATGAATTATTACATTTAATAATGTCAAAGTCAAACAAACAAAATATCAGTAAAAAAAATGTATGAATATTGAATACACATGTAGGTACCTATTAGATACAGCAATATGTCGAAATTATACCAAAAATGTCATACAATTATTTGACTATAAAAAAATTTTATTTTATTTCACAAAAAGTGTTTAAAAATACATTGTATCTTGTTTGCTAATAAAATCGGTACTCGTACGTTGTCCGTGCATAATATATTATCGTCTTGGTAGGTCACATAATAAACTCGATTTTCGCTCTGTAGGTCATATATTAAACGAATATCACAGTGGTTATGGAAATAGTTTTTTTAAAACTACATTTTATATGAATATATACCAAATAATAAATTAATACAATTGAGTTAATACACTTCATTATCTAAAGATATTATTTTAATTATCTTTTGTTTTTGTTATGATAGATTCTGCGAACCGTCAAAAATTAATATCTCTCCCCCGTTTAAAAAAAAGCCGAGCATACCATTAATGATAACCACTATATAAATTATATCAAATGTAATAATAATTGGAGATAAAAAAATTGAGTCCAATACCTGAAGAAGAAAAAAATAATATTCTATTTGAGTTGTGGTACCTAAAAAAAATATAACAATTGAGATCATAATTTTTTTATTTTGTATCTGTTACATTGTGTAATGTGAGTTTCTATAGTTTGAGTTAAAACAAAAAAACCTACTTTGTTAAAGACTGAATTAAGATATTAACCGAACATAACTGAAGAACATAAATCAAACCTAAGATTATAAAAACAAAGTATTAATATGAAATTTAAAAAGGTAGGTGAATGGGTACCACTCTGCTGTAGATTAGGTTATAGTAGGCATCCTGAAAGGATCATTATAATTGATGCGTTAAATTTGAATTCAATAATAATTTATTATTGTACAAAAAAACGATTTTAAACAAGGTTTGTCAGCTTATATGACCAAGTATTTGTTACGTTATTACCTAGGTACTGCTTTTAAAGTAACTTATTAATTTTTCCAAAACATTTTATTTGAAAATGTCATTGTATGGATGAAATGTAATATACTTATATACTTTAAAAGTTTAAAGTACCCAAGAATAATATTTATAAATTACAGCAAAATAACTAAAATTCTAATTCTTCGTTTACATATCAAATTTAAACCTACTATATTTATAGATATTTTAAATTTTGTGGTTACAGTAAGAACTACTTAAATCTTGTTTTAAATTTTCAGTCCTAGGCTGTAAAATTTGAAAATTGTATACATTTGTATCCATAAAATAGCTTTGCGAAATTGCATGATAAAAACATTATTTTTTTAAAATTTGAACTTAAAATGACTATAAAAAAATGGTGCCTGCACAATGGCGTGTCCAGCGGATGGGCCCGGTAGGCCCGTGCCCACCCACATTTGTGTGTAGGGACTGATTATATTTCGATCCAATGAGGAGGATATACTGCATTTTGAACCTAACTTCAATGGCCCATCCATAAAAATAGTTCTGGACACGCCACTGTGCCTGCATATCTTTAATATTTTTGAATTGCTATAATAAAAATCTACAAGAAATCTTGTATTACATTTTCAATCTGCTTGTCAAAATGTTTTTATGGATATTAATGGGAAAAAAATGTCATTATCTAGTTTTAAAAAAGATTCAAAATATTTGGAAAACTGTGTTTAGTACATTAAATGATAAAAAAAATATTTGGTGAAAAATTGAAGCATCTACGGGCATTCTATATTGAGTTATCACAAAAAACGATTTTGTCAAAAANNAAAAATTCCAGTTTTTCGTCAATTTTATTTTGTTTTCCCCGAATATCTTGAAATTAATTTTTAATCTTGGCATTCTCAAAGTATCAGCTAGATACAATTTTTTACCTGATACTACCCTTACAATGTTGAAAATCGAATCATTTTTTATAGCCAAGTCAATGGACCATGACGGTCACAAAAATAAAAGGATAAAAAATACTTCATTATGAAATTAATCCTTAGACTCTAAAATGTAACAATTTAAACTTTAAACACTTATTAGAAAAAAAATGATGACAATCAACAATGTATAATTGATAATTTTGAATTAATGGAGAATTTATATGAACCTGCATTTTATTTGCATGATTTTTTTGCTCAACAAAATGATTTTCAAACTTATACTTATTAATCGAAAAAAACTTTAAAATATAGTCAAAAGTGTCGAATTTCTAACAAACTCAAAAAGTGTCAAAATGTTTTGAAAATTATATTTATCTAGATAGGTAATTCTAGTATGAATATTTGATGGAATTTTTAAGTCTCATAAGCTATAAATTTTTGAATTACAACAACAAAACAAAATCTATTTTGTCCCAAACTTTCGTAGTGTAAAAATTTAACTAATAAGTAATTAAATAACATTAACTGTTATTCCTTATTTAAGTTTATTTTTTTTTCTAAAAACATACAGCAATAATCGAAAGATAAGATATATTGTAATATATAGAACCTAACTTAAATATAATATATAAGTGGTGTATAATATTAATACATATTTACCTATCTATTAATTCTGGTTCATATTAGCAAGATTTCTTTTTATAAAATATAATTTTATGATAATTAGTTTTTATCAATGACGATGCAATAAAAATAGAACAACGAATTTTCCTATTTAATTAAATTTCAACTGTTGCCTAGTTCTATTGTCAACATTTGAGTGTGTTATTTTTTGTAATTTAACTGATTAATTAGTTTCTCATATTCATTTTAGTTGTCACAGTTTTATTTTAAAGACGGCTATTGATGCCACTATACATTCATTTGTATAGTTACTCATTGAGTTTAATAATGGTGACCTTGCTTTAATCAACGATGTAGGCCTGCCATAGTGTCATGCAGCATGTGGGTTTGAATAATTGAACCAACCGTTGATAATAGAACTTAAGTTTTTTTGTTAGTTATCTTTTATTTTTATTTTTAATGTCAATGACCCATTTGGAAAAAAAAACCGTACACTTTTACGAGTCTATAGCAGGTCGCTAAGTTTAATGAGCAACTAACGATATTCGCATGTGCAGTATGGTAATCCACTTTGGTTAATAACTCATAAGTCATAACCATCCCCAATTGGTCAATACTAATATTCAAACCTTAAGTAATCAGACGAGGTAATGTTGTGGTAATTCTTTTGTAATGATGTATATTACCTATTACAATTAAATAAATGTATGTATTTAAGAAATAATGTATTACATTTCGTATTTAATTCTTAAGAATCTAGATATAATGAAATATGTGTAGTAATGATTGACATAATTTTAAATGCGGGTTTGCAGTAAATCGTTGTGTTGTAAGTTATGTTTTTAACCTATGACAGATTTTATAATTTATATTAATTATTTTTCAGACCGACAATTTAATATCAATTTAGAATGAGCCTAAGTGATAAAAATGAAACTAGTATAATATGATTTCAGTAACAATGTAAAATATAAACACGTTTATGTATTAAAGGTATAAAAGGTAGGTACATAATTTATTTAAACTTTTAAAAATAGTTTAACTTTATAGGTAATATAAATTAATACTTCTTTAATGTCATAAAATGTAAACATTACGATAAATTAAAATTGAAAATTAGTACGTATTTCTATTGTTTACGTTATTTATTTTAAAAAAATAATCATCTCCTATAAAATATTACTTACTTCTAAATTGCAATTGCTTCTAAGCAAACTTATACAATCGAATCAATTTGATGTGGTTATCATTATTAGTGATACTTTCTAGATATTCTATAACTAAATATTCTAAATGACGCTTGATTTTCAAATCAACATAATAAAAAGTAAAGAAATATCAATAAGTGTTTTTTATTTTGAACGGTAGTGAGCAATTTATTTTTAAATAAAGATGGCAATTTAATCACGACATTTTCTAGAGGTCTTGACATGGTTTTAGAACTATTAACTATAAGGCCCGCCCAAATCTACCTATTACGTCAATGATAATCGTTAGACACCTGCAATATTTAACAGTTCAACTGTTCAAACACTGTTTTTTAATCACCATAAACTAGTCTTATGTTATTTAAGTTATTTAATTTTATCCTTGATTCGCGTACTACTTTTATGTTGGTATATTAATTTTATTGGTAAATATTTTAATTTATCATGTGTAAAGTATTTAGTTTGAGTAACTATTAAGTATGGGATGATCACAAATATTATAAAAACAGAGTTATAATTTTATGTAAGTCAATATTTTGTTGTACCTGTGTATTATAATTTCTTTATTATTTTATTCCTGTATTAGTTATTAAATATATATTAAAAGAAATAGATAGTATACTTTTAACAATAAATGAATAAAATGTAGATACTTGTTTTTTTTTCTCAAAAAGTGTCTAATTCTCGTTATGGTTTATGTCATAACTTATAGGTACCAAACAGATTGCGATTTGACAATATAACATATTATACCTATGTCGTATAATAATTATTAGGTACTTACATTGAATTTTAACAAACCAAAATGTACCTAAATAAATGTATGCTTTTCACTTTTTGATTTTTGGTTCTTTTTGAAACTGATTTTGTTTTACTTTTCCGTTTTTGACGTATTCAGATTACCGTGGCATCTTTTTTAAAATTGTATATATCGTTAATATCTACTGTAGGATTTATACTAGTGGCTGACGAATTATTCAGGTCAATATTATAAGAAAATGAATAATAATTATACATTTTGTAATATTTTAAGAATACATTTTACAATGAAATTTGTACTTTTTTTGAAGCAATCATATGATTTTATTATGTAATAATTGTATTATTTCCATTGCAAATTTTGATATATTTTTAGTGCAATTAATTCCTGTCTTTATTTATAACATAACAATTGCGGAAACGAGTTTCGTTTTCATAATACTAATTGCGTACAGAGTTTTTTTATAATAAAAACCTCGTGAGTTACGGACACAAATATTTCTCTTCGTCACTTTTTCAGAACTTAGGAATTAAGACAAGCTACCAAAAACATTGGTAGGTGAGGTTAAAAATATTTGTTTCTTGTAAAAGAGCAATCGTTATTTTTAAAATTATTGTGAATTTTTTTTTTATAAAATATTTATAGATTTGTGGCAAAACATTTTTTGAAACACCCTGTATAAATGATACTCTAATGATTTCTGAATCGTTATATCAAAAATAATAATTGTGAATTCGTCCACAGTTATGTTATATTTGTGTCCACAATTCGTATGATACCTTTTTAGATTTCGTCCACAACTCGCATGGTTTTTGTCACTTATTCCGCAATTAGGAAACACTACTACTTTTTAAGTAGTATAGTTTGTACTCAGTAGTGTAGTGAGGAACTTGGTAGCCCTTGGGCCATGAGTGACAGAGGTTCTCTTTAACACAAGTTAAATTATAATACAAGTATAAATTATTAAATACTAAATAGTGTTGCATGAGCTAATAATAATTATCATTTTATTATTTATACATAAATATAATTTAAATAAAAGAAAAATGGTCAGTATTTTTTTAATGCAATAATAAAGGTTCCGTGCCTCCCCCTCCATCCAAAATTTGACTTACCTTGGGGGCCCCGGTAACCCCGGGTTAAATACGCCACTGTTTGTACCTGCTCAGTTCGTTATACAAAATGTGTGTGTTCTTAAATTAACTAAAATAAATCAACAGCCATTTTTCATACAAATATATTTTTATAAATTAATAGGAAAATAGAATTTTAATATACCTACTAAGTTGATTGTAATATATAATTTTAAAATAAATTAGCAAAATAGACGGTGGAGTTTTAAATAAACAATTTAATAAGTGAGTATATGAATCACAATCATAATATAATATATTAAAAAATGGATAAGTGGCCTACATCACACATAATTTTAAATAGGTGCAAGAAATGCGTTTTATAGTGATGAACTCATAACTCACAACACATATTATGTCTGACAGAAACAACTGAATGTAGTATGGCAATTGACAACCTCTTGAAATTAAAAAGAGGATTATGTTAATACAAAGGATCTTGTAAATAACTTTACGTTCTACTTATCATATTCAAAGCATAGTTAATGATATCCATTAAATTATATATCTATACATTTTACACAATATTATTGTAACTAATTATCTTAATAAAAAATCTATACTGAAAAAAATTACTAGCTAATCTAATCTAATAACAATTAATATCAATTTTAATTGTTACAAGCTTTTAATCTGTTAAGACAATTTTATAAAATATGCAGTATTTAAAGTTGAGACACTATACTTTAAAAAAATACTGATTAATGTAATTCATTTTTATTTTAAAATTTAAACAGTGATAGGTTTAACTATCTAGAAAACTTATATGTAGACGAAAAGTAACTACTATTTTATATGATATTACTTCAATATTTTGCTTAAATGTCTTAGTATTTATTTTATTGCCTGGCGTTTAGTCTGAAAATTGAATTTTAAATTTGCTTGGTGTCATTTAGTATTTTTTACTTTAGACATAAAATATTTGATTGAAAACAGTATAACGTAAATGTGTGAACTAAAATTATAGGTAATGAACTGTTGTAATTAGCAGCTTGTATTTGCAGTATTTAGACATTATACTTATAATTTATTTATTTTATTGACTTGGTACATGGCATATTTGGTGTTAAATATTTTACATTATTGATACTATTGAAATAACTAATCACTCAGTCTCAAAATAATATTGGATCGTTATAATTTGGATGTTTCACTCCTAGATAGAGGTGAAATCGTAGAGTTGTTATCTCGATTGGTGGCGGGAGGTTATTCCTCTGAGTGGTACTTTTTTATTTAGACATAATATATCCTTTTATAATTATATTAACAAAACATTGAACCATAATATTTTAATTATTACTTAACTCTTGTTATGAACCGAGCTTATTTTCTACCTGCATTCGATTTTACATATTTAATTATTTCTACATACTTTCTACCTATTGCTTGATTGACATTTTTTAAAAAAAAATTTTCATTTATCTTTTTGTTGATTTTGATTTTTCAATTTAAATATGTAACATAAAGTATACAATTATTATATACGGTATTTTGATTTGAAAAAATAGTACTACCTAGCTTTTGTATGGAAATTTGGAAAGTTAAGCAAGAACTTAATTAAATACTCCAAAAACGAACATTTGAATAAAAATGTATGCTTAGAATATAAAAATAATAGGTAGAGAATGAATAAAAATCACTCTGTAAACTAATTATATACAAGGACATATTAATAATAGTGCTTATACCTTGGAAAGCATTTTTTTTATACTAGGAGTATATTTGGGCTTGTCATTTTTGGTAACAAATATTGTAATTTTGTTGAAAAAATTAGTTTTTTTAGAAAAGCGCTGTTTATGAAAGACTTTAATCACAATTCCTGATGAATTATAATACAATGTTTATTTTTAATTCCTGTGTTGATTTTAAAATGAAGTGTTTTTATTTTTTTGTGCCTCAACATTTTTTGGAGCAGTAAAAATGCTTCTTTAATCTTCGACTTTAAGAATGGTTTTTGGTGGTTAATTGTATTTATAACTGAAACACGGGAGAGGAGGGGGGAAAGGTTTAAAATTGAATACATTGCAGTTCCTTATACGTTTTTCTTACAACAACTAAAAAGGGGTAGAACATGATTGCGTACGTTTGTCCTTTTTGGCAACACGATTGCGTATGTTTGTAGATGGGTTAAAAGTACCCTTAAGAAAAAATAAATAAACACGATTGCGTATGAAATTGTATGCAACGTTGTCAAATTTAATTTTTTCTTCGTATATAGATAAATTTAATAAAAATATAATAATAATATAAAAAATATCGAATAAATTTAAAGTTCTGAAATAATTAATAAAAAAAGTTAATGGTAAAAAAGTAATTAAAGTAAGTTTAAATTTCGATTCCTTGACATCTATAGCCTACTACTTTTAAATATTGAGTTACATTTTTATAGATTTTTTTATACTCATAATAATCCTTTATGGTTCTTTGGATTCTGTTTAAGTCTTTT